>VJMY01001287.1:0-15072 GCA_009869795.1 Neelides sp. FZ-2019 | reverse complement strand
CCAAACATATTTTCAAAGGGTAATAAAATGAGTGAATAATTTATAAACGATCGTTTCAAAATATATTGAGAAAATGTATATTGTTTCAAATCTGATGTACCATCTTTGATACAATAAAAATTTAATCGAATATTCATTGCAATATATTTTTTTAAACTTCTTCAATTGATCAGCATTTGATCTTATAACGATTATATTTATATATTGACTATTATTTAATAAATAATGTTTTATAATATTGTAAAATTATAATGCGGTGCAGCACCAATCATTAAACAAGTCATTTGTTCGAAATTGTGCGAATATTTAAATACCATTGAAGATGTTTTGGAAAATAGCTTAAAATTTATCATTTTATTAAAATCAAAGTCCGATTTTTGATAATATATAATAGAACCTTATGATTTACATTTATATTTAATGGAAATATTAACATGTTTCTTGAATAGTTCAAATAGTTAGAATTAGTTTTTTAATTAAAATAATACTATAATATTTAATGAAGCAAGGCAAATATTGTGTGCATGGTCCAGTAATCAAAATTAGATATTTGTATTTAAATTTCATCAACCAACATGCAATGTTTCGCTAATGAGTTAAATGAAAGGACAACTACATCTAACTTAAATTGAAACGAGCCATTGAAATTCTTTTGGGGGATGGAGTGACCCAAGGCGTCTTTATAACATTCCATTTCATTATATGGCCAATGATAATGATCCGGAAAGTAAAGATAGGAAAGAATGGACGGAGAGGCGAAGATTCCAATGCTCTTCACTCCCTTTCCCAATCTCAAGAGCTCGAGATTTCTACAACTACTTGTCAATCTCGACATCAATCAGTCAGAACTTCAAATTCATTTCAATACTCCTTAATTCTAATTCCCACATTTTAAATGCTTTTGTTTGAATTTAGAATTTAAAATTATTTAAAATTTGACACTGAACTTATTTACGAATTGATTATTGTCAAATTGAATTATAATTATATCCATTTATATGTATTATAGTATTGCCTATTAATTTAATAAAAAATGAATGACTTTAATTATTGAGGAACATGCCTCCATTGTTATTTGCACAAGGAACAGGGTAAGAAGCAGGTATTTAATGAGCATTATCAGCAAAGATGTAACGCGGAAATCTCTAATTGGAAAGTTAGTAAATATGCTTCAGTTTGGAAATTTAGACTTTTCCTTATCAGATATTGCCTTATCAAATCACCAGTTATCATTCTCATATATTATTAATAAGATTTTTTTCTAAGCACATTATCCAATTATGCTCAGTGGTTATATGAGCTCTCATCTCCGCCCAAATTAGATAAAGTCATTTTCATTCCTATTTAGAAATATTTAATCTTATTAATCCAAATCAAGATAACACATTTATAATTTCTCAAGGCAAATCCTCAACATTTAATGATCTGTTACAGTAAATGATATAAAACAATATGCCTACCTCAAATAAATAAAGTTATTATATTTACAAAATAAAAATACTATAGTATATGATTGATATACTTTCTGTATATAAATTTATACAATAAATCGCTTTATAATAATTTATGAGTAGTTGAATATTTTAGAATTATAAACACAATGATCAAATTTAAGATTATTTGCATAGGTAAGCAAGGCATAATACTAGCATTGTGTGAAGATTAATAGTATGAGAGCATGCGAGATGAATATAATTCTGTGATGAGATGCAACACGCTTCACTTTTGACTTGTCACTATTTTGACACGATGAATTCAAATTATCAATCACATTAGGTGATATAATTAAGGTCCAGACACCTTCTTCAACGCATATGGGGGAAATATCAATAGTAAGTTATATGGACATATACATACATCGTATATCGAATAACATTAAAATAGTGACTATTGTTGTTATTCACATTGTCAAAATATACGTAAAAATAACTATACAGAACCATATAGCTATTTTAATCTAAAAGAAAGCAAGTGTGTTTTATGCATTTATGTATGTATGCCTTGACTCACATTCGTCTTTTGAACTATGAAATGTTATTAGAGGTATTACTCGCAAATTCTCCTTTGTTTCGTTCTGTTAAAACTTTCCTTTTAATCGCCAATCGTCAATTGTCCTTTCGAGCTATTGGAGTTATTCTGCTCCTCATTAATGACATTAGATGATTAGCAATCTCTTTTCTTTAATCATTAACAACAGTTACAACGCCATATCTATTATATTTGCCTGTTACTTGTGNATCATTAACAACAGTTACAACGCCATATCTATTATATTTGCCTGTTACTTGTGGTGCATGATTTTACAAGTTTTGTTTATTTTTATTGATTTAAATAAATTTATGTGTTTTAATTTATTTACAGAAAAACAATTTGTAAATTATGATGATATGAAGAATTTGAACTTTCTTAGTTTTCGTTTTTACTATTTCATAATCTTTAATTCTCATAAATTAAAGAACAAAGAAATATGCATAAGAATAAAAGTATGAAGAGATGTTCTGATGTTTAGTAAAATACCTCGTTATTGTTTTTAACATTCATTTCTCAATTCTTCCCATGTTCTTCGTGAAAAATGTGAACTCTCACTTGTGGGATAAAAGCATAAAAGTGTGGAGGGTCTTTCTTATCTCTTATCATATGCTTTATTAGCATTTTATTTATATTATCATTTAGGATACATAATCATATTCTTCAAATTCTCGTATCTTCTCTAAAAAAAACTTCTAAGAACAATTATTAAATTATTAAAGGGATTCTCATGTAAAAACACTTATGTGTCTTGTCTTTAAATCTTATGTTATAAATGCTATTATCACTTTCATAACTCTTTTGAACTATTCAGTGTTCAGTGTTTTTTCCTTGTCCATTTGTCCTATATATTTAATAACGTCCATGAATGGTCATATATATAACCTTTTCAAACATATACACACTTTCATTTTTCACTTCAATTTAAAGTTTTATGTAAATGAAGCAAAAAGACAACAATGCATTTGGAATATAATTAAACTTGATTAATAATTAAAGCTGTAATCAGATTTAATTAATCAGATTGTGTAACGTCTAAGTGTTAATTTTAATCCTTAATCAAAGAATATGACGTTTCCAATTCATATGAAAACACAAGAATTTCGCTTGTGAATAGCAAGAATTGCACATGTTTAAAAGGCCTTAATATTCACCTCTTTATCCCCACCATTAACTGCTAAGCATTCCATTAGGATTATTGATTTTATGAACCAAAAGGGATGAAAATTTTGATGATACCTAAAAATGTTTTATTTGTCATGACGATCCTTCGTAGAATTTTAAAACGTTTTATTAAATAATGGATGAATATTAATCACTCTTTCTATATAGGTAGTAGATACTAATATATTTTATTACGCTTATCCATTATTCCTTTATGTACCTGTCCTACCTCAAATTTTATGCAAAAAAATATTTAGCCTTAAGGATCAAATGCAATTGTTTCATATTTCCCTTTCTAAAATGCAGGTAGATGAAATAACCAGATAACGTGAGAATTACCTTATACGAGGTGAAAACTATGTAACTTAACTTATCTATTATCTAACATGTATGTATCTTGTATTTAACATAGAATCTGACTAAATTTAAGATTCTGCACATCCATAGTAGATTAATGAAACAAGAGAAAATTTTTAAGGTTGAATTATTTCATAAATAACAATGTTATTTAATAATTTAATAATGCTTCCCATATTATGGAAATTTGCAGTCTAGGAGTTTGTATGCACATTTCGCATTATTTAGCTAAAATCTAATTTATTTGAAATCTGACCTTTTTTCCCAAATTGAGAATCAAAATTGTTTCTAGACAACAAAGAACAACCAACGTTGTTTGGAATCTGAATGAAGATTAAAAAGGATTTTTTGTCCATTTGGTTTGCGTCGTGGGTTGTTGAGTGTTTAAAAAGGTAGTAATATTATTAAACTAATTATTAATCTTTAAAAAGGAACTGTGTTCTGTTTTAGGTGGTTGTTTTGAGGGACGCCAAGGCTCTCAAGATAATTCTCATCTTGGACCAACGAAGAGGAGAGTGAACGGAAGCGCACGGAGGGGGCTGTTCTTAAAAGAAGATGAAAGTGATGGTCATCTCCTTGGCACTCGCGCTCAAACTGTTAGTCGCTCATAAACGTCTCCATTTCGCTCTTCTCCCACACGAAACTACAAAAGTACAAAAAAGTGATTAAGATTTATCTGTGAACTCTGCCAAGTTTTGTGATGAAGAACAACAGTTCATGAAGTTCAATAGTAATTTGGAAAAATAAGTTTCGTCTAGAAGGTCGGAGGAAATTTTTCATATCTTTGTTTTTATTAATTAATTTTAAAATAATCTCAATTAACCAATTTTAAAAAGCTAATCGAGAGTGAATTCTTTAATTAAAAATAAAGATTATTAATTATATTATTGTTATTTCATTGATCTTTTAAAGATTAATAATTAGTTTAATAATGTTAAAAAACAAATGTAATTTGATTTTAATTAAAAAATAAGCAAATTTACAAATTGAAAAAATTAGCAAAAATAAAAAATCTTAGAGAAATTAGTATTATTAGTTATATTAGTTAAATGAGAAACTTAAATTAAAAGATCGATCATTTTTTGTCTTATTTATTAGGTGTCTAATATTATAACAAATTGTGGATTATTTTAAAAAATTACTTTGTAGGCTAAAAATCCCCTATTAAAAATCCTCGACTATTTGCAATTTCAATCAAGTTTTTAATTAAGTTAGAAATATTGCCAATACTAAATAAGATACTATTAGCTTTAAATCTTCTTGTGAAGATGAGAGCGAAATTGAGGAATGATGAGACGGCATACATTAATATGCAAAAAAACGAGTTGTAAAGGAACGGTAGTAGTTGTTCTTCACCAGACGCCATGGTTACCACACAGAGATATTATACACCCTTTTTACGCGTCTATATCTTTTAAGCTGTAATGAGGACTATGCAATAATAAGCAGCGGGTATTCCATTTCTCTATTTCTTTCATTCATTCCTTCTATGCCATTTTGCCCAAATCTCTTTTAATGTCCAAAATATGAGGAAAGTATACAAGATCATCTCTAGTGAACGTAGTTGAGTGCTGAGGTAATTATCCAATAATTGCCTGACTATGTTTTCATTTCAATGTTCCTTTCAATGCAAAGGCACTTAGGCAGTTAAGAATCTCTTTGGGATTCTCTTAAAGCCACAACAGGTTTTCCCTCTGTTCTGCTGCAATGCTCGTGACAAAGTCAATGTTGTGATCATCATTAATAAAAACTGCCACATGTAATTACATTATTAAAAGATACTTAGATACCCAATTAGAGAATTATTTTCATATTACCCCATTTTTTCATTGATATTTTCATTTTAACTTGGAAGTTAATTTAAATTAATATACTTGCCTAATATATTCAACCTATTCTATTTTAAATAATGTGCCCTAAAATTCAAATTATTATAAATTTATTATATAAAGATTATATGAAAATTTTTGCATATTTACAATTATGCTAATAATAATTTTAGAAGCACAATTTCTAGTAATTACTTGAATTAAAGTTATATTTTGAATTAATGATAAATATAAAACGTTTTGACAAATTGCCAAATGCGAAATTTGCCTATGATAATTACTTGAAAATGCTAAATATTCCATTTTATTATTATTTAATGTGCGCACAAGATCTATATATATATATATTTGGAAATGGCAAAAACATTTGAAATAATCATCAAGTAAATGTAAGAAATGAATATCTTGATGCAGCAAGTAAAACCTTCACTAATTTTAATAATCTTACTTATTAACTTTTTTTTATTATAAAACCTCGCCCAAAGCTAGATAATCTTAGCAAATTACTTATTATTATGAATCTTCACTTCTCCACTCAATGAATATCTGCTATGCTACACATAATGTGTAGTAGCAATTATAAATACAATAGTCGCTACTACATTTAATTTAGCAAAAATAAAACATTTTTGGATGTCTTATATTAGTCATGTTAATTTTGCGGTTTAGAAGTGTGTTAACGTAATTAAGTGAGATGTTGCAAATATTAATAAGTTTTCTACTTGCATTGGCTAGAGAGGAAGATTAAGGGGGTAATTAGAAATTCGCATTGTCTTTGGTTCGCGGATGTTGTCGCGGAGATGCGGAGGAGGACACGAGAAATTAAACGCGTATTGAAGGACGTCGACTTGGACGAATTTTATTCTTTTTTGTTCACAAATGTTCTCCACACGCTGGCAATAATCCTTGTATAAAATAAAACACAAATCAATGAAAATAAAAATTTGAAATTGTAATTCAAATTCTAATATTAATTGATTAAAGACTAATATCACAAGATAATGAATTGGTAAAATACTCGTTTTACCAAGGCCAGTTAATTTTAATTACAATTAAATTTATATAATTAACAATGAAATCTGCTCAAAGCATTATTTAAGATATACCTACATAAGATTCTATGAACTAGTATATAAAATTAATGAAATTGGTTTAATTGAGAAAAAAATTGATTAACAAGAACTGAAATTGAATTCTTATCTTTTTTAATTGTTGAATTCTTGGTAATGCATTTACAGCTATGGTTCGTCCATTTGACATTGTTAGCCAATTGTACTAATTTGGTCAATGAATTCGTCATTAGATAAGAAAGAACCCAAGAACCCAAATAAGGATTCTTAATGAGGGAAGAATCCCCACAGATGATTTAATTCATAATGGCAATGGATTGAACAGGTTGGGATGATCAATCAATCACTTATTTCCAATCTCTCACCTACAAATTCAAAAATCATTCCATAGGGATTTTCCAATCAACTTGGCCATCTTTCTAATTATCTTTCTTATATATAAGGGATAAGGAATAAATACTTCAACACACGTCCATAAGTACCTTATCGATATCTGGTAGAGAGATACATGTGTATTTTCATATATGAAATACACGAGAAATGATCACATTAAAAGTTTCACATCCCTTTTGGTTTTTAAAACAGCGTGTTCTATGAAATTAATTCTTTCTCCTCTCCCCATTGCAATTCATTCCATTTTCTATTGATGAATGGGAGAGAGGAAGATGGACATGTTGGCTATATAAAAGTCTATTGAGTGATTCTCCCACACGTAACTCACAAGACCTTATAACACTTAAATATAATAGACAATTTTTTTTCTTAATTTTCTTTTACATCACACCGGTGACTCGTTCAAATTCATTTATTTGCCAAATTTAAATCCCATTTAATCCCTCGGGATCTCATCAAATTTCAAATTATTATTCCATTAATTACTTGAATTAATTGCCAATTAAAGTTTAAATTTAATAACCAATACTGTCATTAATTTGAGTGACAGCTTCAAATCATGAATTCTATAAAATAATTCATTATAAAACTCCTTTAGTCTTTAAAATAAATCAATATTTTAATATCATTTAAATTTAAAGTTTCAACTCTATAATATTTAGAGCCGCAAGGAGTAGTCAAACTTTAATTGTTGGGTGTTTTATATGGTCAAAGATCTCATTGTTCAGTTGATCTTATTGTTAGGAAACCTTCGACCCTTAAAATGTCCAAATTAAAAATGATGTTTCTTTTTCCTATTTCAGATTTTGGACTTGTGGGATTCCCGCAAGCAAAATGAGAAAAGTCCTCCTTCTCCTCGTTGTTCATTTGGTAAGCAAACATATTCGAATTCAGACATTATTATTGATACAAAATAACTTACACAATAATACTTAAGAAGGTTTATTTAGTATCGTTATTAGAACTATACTATACTATATTATACTATTTATTATTGAAGTTTATGAAACGGTTCGAATTTATGAAGATTATATAATCATATGCAATTATAGCCCAATTGAATAGTCAATTATATATTATATATATATATATGCAATTATTATTTATTTATGAATATTAGAATCTTAAGATTTCTAATATAGAATATTTAAATAATTCATATTTTAATTTCATTTCACTGTTAATACAAATTGCAAAAGAAAGAAGAAAGACTCCATCCTTGAATGGGCATCTTATGTGAATTTCCTTAAGAAGATCATATAAGATCTTCCTAATTTTCCATACATAAAAAGGATTTGTCTCGTTGCGTCATAAATTGACTCATTTAGCTCTCCTTTCATTTTCTAACCTCTTCTCCACATTTAAAATAGCAATTCACATTCGCACACTCAAGAATTAAAAGTATTAAGTCAGACGGTGAAAAAAGAAGGTGGGAAAAGGAGAGATGCGCTGGGTCATGTTGATAAGGATATAAATCTCCAAGTTTGACACGTGAGCCTTCACAACCCTCATTATCCCATGAACAAAGGAGACCTCTTCTATATAAAAAAAACTATATATATTTACAAAACACATGTGTAGAAGATGCAAAAAGCGACGTTTATAAAGAGCCCGTATAGAAAAAAAGGCTTACTATACAAAAAAAGATGTGTTAAAGAAATGTGTATAAAGAAGAATTGTTGTATGTATAAAAGGCCTGTGTTTATAATTTCCCTTCTTGTAAGTCGAATTGCTCAAGTAGCACCTTTCTCGACTCTTCTGTCTTCGTGAGCGGTGAAGTGCTTGCTTGCCTACTTCCATACCCAGGAACTCCATACTTATCCCTTAATTAATACTTCAACTCTTATTTATTATTCACTAGAATCATGTTAAAAAATTAACGGCTTTTAATCCTATTTTGTGCAACACAGGGTTTTATTCTAACGTTTTAATATTAACTTTATATATTGAGAATATATCCACTTACCCACGAAAATTGTATAATAATGTATTATTTATTATATATATTTATATAGCGAATGTTCATACATTTTATGTATGTATGTGCACCTTGTTCTTGTTAAATGTGTATTATACACAGTGTATACTATAAAATGGACAGAAGAGTGTAAGGATATATGTAAGGATAAATATGAAGAGAATATTAAAATGAAAAAAGCTTTTGTAACAGTGTTCTTTTATGTTTTATGGATCTTAAAGCTGTTATAAAAATATATGCTATTATTTATTATTGCACAAGCCGTAAGAAATTTGCATATACGTGTATTTAAAGTAGCTAGAACAATTCAAGATTTAATAAGTGAGATGAATTTAATTGTAAGGGATAAGTTGAATGAAAAATGATGATTTATGGTGTGATAGAGGAAGATGCCGTGAGGGCTCTCACTTACTTTAATATTCTAATTTGTAACTCAACTTGGGTGTCATTTAGCGAGACGTGATGTTGCACCTTTGCCCGTTCCTAACATTCCGCTTAAAACAATGATGCTTAACGACGCACAGAACGGTAAAAGACGTCTACGAACATTTTACTGACTGCGTGTTAATTAAAAAAACATATGTATTGTATTGTATTGTATTGTACAAATAAATGTTTCTCTTTGATATTTTACACTTTCGCTCTGTTCACCACTATATATTTGGAATTTAAATTAATTGATTCAATTAATAAAACTTCGCTACTTATTCTCATTTGAAAAAATATAGCAAAGCAAGTTCAATTTTTAGAATTCAAAACTTTCTACCCAATAATTAAAAATTTGATCTAATTGGCATTTATTTTTAAAGTATTAAATAAAAACACGAATGTTTTAAGATAAAATAACATTGAGATTTTTGAGACGAGATGTAAAAGTAGGTCAAAATACAAGTTTATTTCCAACTTGAAAATGTGTTGAGTTGTTTTTCTAATTCGTAATTCGTGTTAAATAAGAATCCTTGTGTTATTTTATTAAACTGCGGTGGGGCGAACATTAAGAGAATTCAACTTTGAGTGTTCTATTTAAATATAAACGCTTTTAAAATTAACATGGCTCTAATTAAGTCAAAGATAAGAAATTCGAGTAAATGTAAATTTCATTTTAACAAATCATACTGTTGAGTTCAATGTATGTTTTGATAAAATATTTGTTATATAAACGAATAGAAGAAAAAGCAGGGCCATTGATCTTAATTATAATTATTAATGACTCCATGATAATTAGGAGACAATGAGAGCAACGGCGCTACTTTTCATATGTGAATATTCCTCATTTTACAAATCCTCGTTCAACAACACGACACACGCACTTGTTTAACGTTATCTTTCTGGTTGCCCTTGGACTTCCTTAGTCATGTAGATTTCTCTTTCTATTAATCCCAAATTCATAGCATATATGAAGAACAGTACGTATCAATTAATATCAAAGTTTTAATGCGAATCATAATTTACATATCTATACAAGTTTTATAAATGTATTAACTGTAATAAAAATAACTAATATACGACTAATAAAGCTGTTGAATAGTTAATTTTAGTAACTTGATATATTGTACAGAAACTATTTGCTACCAATTAATTTTGTAGAATAATTAAAAAACATTTTTCAATATTAAATATTAAATATAACGATTAAATAATTAATTAAAGATTTATCAAAAATCAAAATGTTTGTTTTCAATTTGCTAGATTGGAACAACTCTGGGTCAAGGTGACTACAGAGAGGGAGACTACGACTATGCAAATGACCCTTATGCGATCGCAGCCACAAATTTGGAATTAAAAAAAGAGTCGCAAGATCACCACCATCACCATGCAAAGATTGAGAGCTTAAATGCCAAATGCTCCAGGTCTGGCTTATCGGTGGATGTGAAATTTGATAGTCCGTTCAATGGACTCGTTTACAGCAAAGGACATTTTAATAATCCAAATTGCAGGTCAATTTCTAATCAATTCCGGTCAATTTATGCTTAACAATACTTTAAATATAAAATAATCTTACTGAAATTTTTTAGATATCTGGAAGCAAATTCAGGATCCGAGCAATTTAATTTTAGAATCCCTGATGGGGATTGTGGAACTGATCATGTGGAAAGTTCAAAATCAATTAGTAATGTTATTATATTCCAGATGGATGATTCAGTACAAGTGAGTTTTTAACAGTTTATTAATTGTGAACTAGAATTATTTAAATTGATTAAAATTTTTTTTTCAATGCATCAAAGTATTAATTATTAGTTTCGTTTGTATATTTCATATGTATATTTTGCTTTTGTTTAAATTGAAATTGGTTTATTTCCCTTGATTTTAATTTATATGAATATACAATTTTACAGAATTAAATTTTAAATTGATTATATGCAATTATGAGTAAAGGGAGGTAACATTGCCTATTAATTAAATGGTATTAAACATCCTACCTAAAATTAAAAAGTTGATTAAGATATATGTAATATTATTGTTGTTCAAAGAGTAAATTAAAACATTTGATTCAAAAATTTTTCTATCAGTAAAAATATTTTTGCATTTAAATTTATTAAATTCGTTTCAAATGTTGGAACCATAATGGAGTAGAGTACGTTTCCAATATTCATTAATTGGTTTATTTGGAAATTTATAATTTTCTTTTTCAAAGGAAATCTGGGATGTGGCCAAAAAGATCTCTTGTGATTACGGCGGCGAAGAAAAAGAACGTCATGGGAAAATGGTCGTTTTTAAGCCATTGACAGTTGGAATGTTGGATGTGATGCATCAGCCCTTTAAAAGCGCTGCCGTTGACTGTTGGATGGACATTCAAAAAGGAATTTTCCCCAATGTAAAACATAAATTAATAATATGTAGAATAAATGCAGAAGATAAAAATATAAATTAGTTTTTGCATTATTTTTTATTTTCGCGTTAAAATATTTAATTGATATGAAAAACATTACAACTATTATCGCCTAATGGTATGAAAACTTAAATTGCTTTATTTTATTTTGTATTTTAGACAGTTCCAATTGGCGGGCAGATTGAAATTGGAGAAGAACTGGCTATATTGATTTATTTAAAAGATGAAAATCGAAAATATGATGTGAGCGTCAAGGATTGTTGGGCGTTTGACAATGAAGATTTTGAAGGACCAAATACAAGCAAGGTGCAATTAACAACGTTTGACGGATGTCCAAGGTAAATTCATTTTGACATGTAATTTTAATAAATAAACTATAATAAAATGTGAATTTAATAAACTAGGAAGAAAAAATTGATTGGTCAATGGATGAACACATTTGAAACGGGAGATTCAGGCGCAACCACAATAGCGTTTACAAATATGACAGCATTTAAATTTCCTGATACAGATAGCGTACATTTAACTTGTAATATTGAAGTAAGAAAATCATTAAAAAATAAAGATTTAAGAATTAGATTTGAAATAAATGATTAATCATTAACATTAAAAAAATAAACATTAAAAAATATATGTAAATAGCTTAAATAAAATTACGAATAATTCATTCAAAAATAGTTATGCCGTGATAAATGTGAAAATACTTGCATGGCTAATTCTGAAAATACTTCAACCAACGAGAGAACTACTCAAAGACCAAGAATCGTGGATTCAACCACAAGAAGAGCACATTCGTCTTCCGGACAGCAAATTGAAAATGACTCATCACGTCAAAAATTATGTTATCCTGGTAATTACTTACATAAACTAAACTATAAAGATTCCAATAAATATTTAAAGATTAATGCTAATATTCCAAAATATACTAAAATTGTTTTGTATAAAAATACAATTTGTTTTTTGAATAGGTCAAATTGATCCAAATTGCCCTCCTGTTTGTGGACCAGGTAAATATATACAAGGCTCATTTTATAAATAGGCGGACTAGTTCAACCCGACGTAATTTTTAAACCCGCTGATGAAACTACGTGAAATTTTTATGGGTTTATGGTTGGAGGAAACGAGAAAGAATAAAATTGTGAAAAATAATTTGACTTATTTTCAATTAAAAGTAATTTTTAAAAATTTCATTCAACTTTCATGAAAATTACAGCGCTTAGTTGTCCAAGATACGAGTCCAAACAAAATATATTTCAGGTAGTTTCATCTTCGGGATTAAAAGTTAAGGCGGGTTGAACCTGTCTGTCTCTTTATGAAATGAGTCTTGTATTCACTAATTATTTCTATATTATATTAGTACTTGTACTAGTAAAGATATGGTGACGATTATTCAACAATGTTCAAGCCTTATGTAAAAATATTAAATTTTTGAAGGATCAACTGACAGAAGATGTCAACAACAAACAAATCCTCCAAGAATTCAAACAACAACTTATAGGCCAGTAGAATACACAACACAGAAAAGAATCGTAACAACTCAACGTCAATATGAAACAACTTCAACACGGTGTTACCCGGGTGCAATTGATCCAAGATGCCCACCCGTTTGTACTGCGGGTAGTACAGATAGAAGATGCCAACAAAATGAAATTCCATCTACAACACGGGCACCAGTCTGTTATCCAGGTATTTTAAATATAAAGTTTTCACTTAATAAATTTGAATTCCTCGATTTACAATAAACAGTAAAAAAAATTTAATTAAAATGACCTAAAAAAATAATATTGCGAGAAATACTTAATTAAAATTTTTATTAATATAATGAATAATTTTTAAAAAGGATCAACAGACCCAAGATGCCCACAAAGTACAAGTCCACCAAGAAGAGTCGAGACAACTCGGAGACCCACGGAATACACGACACCAATAAGAATTGTCACAACTCAAAGACATGAAACAACATCAACCCGCTGCTACCCAGGAGCAATTGACCCAAGATGCCCACCAGTTTGTACTCCGGGTAGTACAGATAGAAGATGTCCACAACCTACAACTCAACCATCAAGAGTTCAAACAACAACTTATACACCCATTGAATATACAACGCCTCAAAGAATCGTTACAACACAACGTCAATTTGAAACAACTTCAACTCGTTGTTACCCGGGAGCAATTGATCCCAGATGTCCACCTGTTTGCACTCCGGGTAGTACAGATAGAAGATGCCAACAAGAAGTTCCGTCTACAACCCGCGCTCCAGTCTGCTACCCTGGTATAATTATACAAATATAATTTAAACTAATTTTATAAATTATTCAATTTTAATGAACTTTAAATGAAGGAACTAATAAAAAAAATTTGATAAATTCAAGTTTTTTAGTTAATTTTAATCATTATTAAAAAATATACTATATTAAAAGGTTCGACAGATCCGAGATGTCCACAAACAACTCCACCGGCAAGGAGGATTGAAACAACTTATCGACCTGCACCAACAACACCTAGAAGAATCGTTACGACGCAACGTCAAATAGAAACAACATCAACACGGTGTTACCCGGGTGCAATTGACCCACGATGTCCACCAGTTTGCACTCCTGGTAGCACTGATAGAAGATGTCCACAAGAAACTCCTTCGACCACACGTGCACCAGTTTGCTATCCAGGTAAATCACTAGTGCTTCACAATGATAATTAGATTAAATTAAAATATTAAATTATTTTAAACAAGTATAATTCTCATGGAAATTTATTATACATTTTCAGTATTATTTAAGATTTGTTGAATAAATAATTCAGATTTACTTATACTATCAATTACAAATCTAAGTAATAAAAGAAATAAATGAAGTTTATCAATATTTAAAATGTAAATTATATTTAAATTGCAAGGCTCAACTGATCCTAGATGTCCACAAACAACTCAGCCCCCACGAAGAGTTGAGACAACTACATATAGACCACCAACCACGACACAACGGAAAATTGTTACAACTCAGAGACAAATAGAAACAACTTCTACTCGCTGCTATCCAGGAACAATCGACCCAAGATGTCCACCTATTTGCACTCCGGGTAGTACAGATAGAAGATGCCAACAAGAAGTTCCGTCTACAACACGAGCACCAGTCTGCTACCCAGGTATAATATTAAACATATAATTAAAACTATTTATTCCATATTAATTTTATAATTATAGATAAAAATATTTAAAGTGGGATTCATTAATATTTTAAAATAATATTTCTAATAAAATTCCATTGAAAAAAAAAATTTTTTAAAGGCTCAACTGATCTTCGTTGCCCGCAAACAACTCAACCGCCAAGAAGAGTTGAAACAACATATAGACCATCAACGACAACGCAACGGAGAATTGTCACAACTCAAAGACAATTTGAAACAACATCAACACGCTGCTATCCA
>VJMY01001286.1:0-15109 GCA_009869795.1 Neelides sp. FZ-2019 | reverse complement strand
GCTCAAGGACGCTTTGGTTGAATTCAACATGAAAATGGTCATAAATCATTAACTGGAATTTCCTCAATTGAAAATTTTTGCAATCATTAAAAAATTTAATATGATTTAAATTTTTTTATTAAGATTAAATATATTTAAAAAAAATATAATTAACAAATGTTTCATCATACCAATTGGTTTAAATTTTTATTATATTTTTTAAGTTTTAGTTTAGGTCTGAACAGTTCTTATTGGAACAGCCAACACAATCGTCACCATGGTTGGGAATTTTTTGAAAAAAAGTATTTAAATACAAAATTCAAATTACTTTTAAAAAATGTATTTAAATACAAAATACAAATACTTTAGCCAAATTTCAATAAAATATAAAATACAAATACATGTATTTAAATACATATGAAATACAAAATACTCCGAGTATGTATGCATATATAATATTTAGTTTATACATGTTATATTAAGGTATGTATTAATGATAATAATGTACGTATAATTTTAAAAGAATATAAAATTTATTTAATTCTTATTAGCTTTAAGCAATGTGAGTTGTTCTAACAAATCATCTTCCATATTTGCTCTGTTTGGACTGAAAATCATTTTAGAATATTTGAACAACCTTTCGACTGGTGCTGAAGAGGGTAAAGGTGTATTAAATTTCTGAAAAATGCGCTTTACAATTTTATAATCATCCAACATTAAAATATCATTTCGTTTGTCCAACAAGTATTTTAAACATTCAACTCTAGTTACATTTGGATCAACATCTAATTTACCATTATCAGTGTATGCGAAAAAATCATCTTGTGGCTGAGAAATGGTAATATTTTCAATGAGTTCAATCTCTGAGTGTTGTTCAGCTTCTTTCAGGAAGATTTCTTGAAGTTTCTCATGATGCGAAGTTGGAATCCATCTTAATTTAAAATATGGATGGCTAATTGATGCAATAATGGCATTATAAACATCTTTATCGTTCTCATCTAATTGAAGAAGTTTTGAGAATCGTTTCCTTAGTCCAGATGTAATGCTTTCAAGAAGAGGCTGACAAAACTTCAACGAACCATTTAGAGCATTCAATTTTTCTTCAACCTTTAGCAATGTTGGAACAAATTGTCCAAAAAAGGTATTTTTTTCTCCTTGCATTTTATCTAACGAATCAGCAATTGGTTTCATGCATCTGAGGTACTCAGTTAGAAATTCGATGTCGATATCTTTTAGGGCAGGGAGATTCAAATTTTCGAAGATTTCTTTTAATTCTGATTTATGTAACAATAAATCATTCACCGAATCGTAAAGGGAATTCCAACGTGTAACGCAAGGTTTTTTAAACACATGGTTACACAACGTTTCAAGCGTGTCGTTTACTTTTGTCGATCTTGATCCAATTAAGTTCCAAAATGCAGAACATTTGCCGAATGCGGAATGACTTTTTGAAGAGTATATTGGTGGTAATTTCGATGATTTTGCATCAGTGGTTGCAATTAAACTTAATATGTGACTTGCGCATCGATGGTGTGGTGGAAGTTCAATACTTTTTTCCAGATCATTTGCCAATAAATCCTCAATGGGCACAAAAACAGCTTCATCCTCTTCGTCTTCGCTCATTTTAAACTCTTCAAATGCTTTTAAAAAATTACTTCCGCTGTCCGTAATTGTAAGTAATATTTTAGAAACTGGTAGGTCAAATTCAGAGTGAATTTCAGAGAGCATTTCTCCAATTTTGTCATAAGTATGAGTTCCTTTCATTCGACGTAATCCAATTGCAAATGACATTCTTTCTAAATTCTCGTTTATCTATTCATACAAATAATTATAATTAATTAATTATTAAATAATAAGTAATTTTAAAAGTGTATTTTAAAATAAATAGGTGATAGTTTATAGGTAATAAATTATATAGGTATTAAATTATAAAAAGTTTTACCCAATGAACAGTTACTCCCATGTATGATTTTCTCCGTGATGACCACAAATCAGCAGTAGTACAAACGAATGAAGCTTTTGTTAAATTCAAATTTATTGATTTAACCATTTCCTTAAATTCATCAGCAATGCAATTTCTCAACTTCTTTCTTGACATTATATTGGCATTACGATCCAAACCTGAAACAATCTTTTATATGTATATAATTGTAAACATTTGTATAATATTATAAATTCCATATAATGCTACTAAACTCATTCTGTTAGTAATAGTATAAACATATGTACCTGTAACTAGGTTTTTGAACCCATCTTCTTCGACAATAGAGATTGGATGAATTCCATTCACAACAAACTTAGTGATTAAGGAATCAATGCCTTTTTGATAATTTGTTGATGTCGGTACACAATATTTATCCATGGTATTGGTATTTCTTTCGTTGGATTTTGTCTGATGCTTTTTCTTTTTAGCAATCGATTCATATTGTGTGTGTAAATAGCCGTGAGATCTCTAAATAATCAAAACGTATAAATAATAACTTTTTAGTGATTTTATTTATTTTAAACATTTAATATTTATTATAAAAATGGCTGAAATATATTTAATTTCAATTTACTTACCTTTAAATGAAGTTTAAAGTTAGAGGTTGCATTCAATGAACCGGAAATTGTTTTCTCTTCTTTACAATTATTGCATTTAGCTTTTATTAAATTACCATCTTGTTCGACAATCGTGAAGTAAGTGCCATTAAGTAGCAAAGGAACAACAGTGAGATCAGAGGGCATTTTAATTTATTTTAATCTTAATGTTTTTAAATGACTTATATTGATTTAGACCAATTGTGAGTTGACAGATTTGCATGCTGTATGGAAAGTGCTAGAATAAAAAGGATGATTGATAAATAGTGAATAGATGTCGCCGCGTTAAAAAGTATTTAAATACAAATGTATTTAAATACATTTCTAGATTGAAAATGTTTTTCAAATACAAAATGTAAAATACTTTTCAAATAATCGCTAAAATACAAAATACAAGATACTTTAAAGTATTTAAATACATGTATTTAAATATATCATGTATTTAAATTCCCAACCTTGATCGTCACCATGCAAATCCAAAGAGGCTCAACCGTGACGTTGACTTGGAAACAATGGAAATGCTCGTCTTTAACAAGAAAGCTTCAAAAAGCGGAAAAGTTTATTTGTTCAAAATCAAGTGGTGCTTTTCTTCATCATTGATTTGTTCATAGTTGGACTCTTGTGGAAGTATTACTTACATCCAAATTATGCAATTAAAAAGGGAAATATTTAGATTTGTATTTCATGTTAACAAATCAAATATTTGTTTTTTATATCTTACAAATAAGTATTTTCCAATATTTAATACAAGTTTGGATTGCTACGAATTATTTGTTAATTTCTCTTTAAACCATACTCATATGCCAGTAACTGAAGGGCCCAAACCCAAGCGAATGTTCAAGAGAATTTCCTGATCGATTGTTGAATGGGATATTTGAATTTCCAGATTGAATATCATTTGTTCCCAACAATTTAGACATAAACTCATTGCACCGAAAATGAAGAAATTCGCCCAGGATCATAATTTACCTTATAATGTGTATTCTTATAGTGGAGCTCTTACACTTGTTTATAATAGTTTGAAAAATGTATCTGATGATCTTAAAAGAATTGAAATAACCTGATACTATTAAATTAGTAAAATTGAAATAAAGTTTGGTGGTATTTTGTTTAATAATAAATTGAATATTTAATAGGAGTATCTACTTTTATTAATTTGAGCAACATTTAAAGCATTTATATTGTTAATGAATGTTGTAAAATTTAAATGGCTAATTTGTGAAATTTTATTTTATTAGTAAAATTATTTACAAAAAAATAAATTTAACCTATAATACCACATACTGATAATAATGTATTTGTAAATATCTCCAATGAAGCGATGAACTTAATGATTGACTCATATTTACTGAATTAATTTGATTTACAAATATCAATGAATCATAATCTGCTTTTTCAAATAATAAGTATTGTTACCGACATATTTTTAATTCTAATTGCTTCAATTCAAATTTGATTTTAGGTAGCAAATAATGAAAGAAATGAGGCGCTGAAACTGTAAATGTCAATGATATAATAACATGAAATCAGGAAATATGCGCAAACATAATTTGTGTATAAATTGTCAATTGAACAATTATTCTTATCGTTATCAATTCAGCAATATAAATTTTGTTTTTAAATAAAGTATATATAAACCATCATAATGTGAAATTTGAAAACATATAAATATATCAAGTTTGGTAAAGTTTTATGGTATATTATTTCATTCATAATTTCAAAAAACTTTAAATCTCAATTTATTATTTTATTATTTAATTGTAATATTTTAATAATTTATTATCACATATATATATTATTTTTATTTCATAAGTAATTAATTTACCCTTTAAATTTACTAGATATTTGAAACATCAAAATAATGAAAGCAAATTAGAAAATGAAATATCTCATTTTTCTAACAATTTTGATTTATTCTTTAAGTGAAGCCAATGCATTCACAAATTGTTACATTCAAAACAATGAATGGTATTGTTTTAAACCATTGAGTTCTCCAATTGACTACGTCATAATTACAACTTCTGCAAACGTTGGGTTCACAATTGGTAAATGGGGATTTAACTGCGGGGAACAAAGTACGACTTCTTCCTTGATTGAAACCACCAATGTTAATTTATCCCCTGGAAAAACATACCAATTTACAATGGAAGCAACACAAGCAGGGAAATGTCTTGAAGCTATTATTTACTATTGTATAATAAATAATGTTTATGTAAATTGTGGGACAAATATAATTGCTAGAAGTCGTTAATCTTATAAATAAAATCACTGCATTAAAATGTTTAATTATTAATTAAATAATATTGTACCATATAAACTTATAATTACTTATATAATAAATAAATTTTATAATGAGGAAATATTATTACAATAACTTAATTGACTTCTATTAAATATCACTTTTTAATCTTGATAAAAATCAAGTTGGTGTCAAACATCAAACTTAAAAGTATATTTTTTCATTTGAGTAATATAAGAAACTTCTTATCTGAAACTTTTATCAATATCGTTCATATTTATTAATTGACCACATCCCTTGTAGCTATTTATTCAACAAAGAGGACAGAAATTGCATTACTTAATTTTATTTTGTTAATGCTTTTTAAACTATTTACAAATTCACAACTTGAAATTCCTCTTAAAATTTTTACTAGGTCAAACCTAGTATTTTTACGATAAGATTAGTAATTAGCGGTATGATTAATATTCCTACGATAAAACCTAGTATTTAAATCCCAGTATTACTGCGGCTGTACTTAAATAGAAGCTAATTAAAATTATAAATTGAATCGTTAGATAATTTGTTTTTGTCATTTAACAGAAACTAAGCTTTGCTTTTTCAAAACTGAAAACCTTAAAATAAAAATCTTATAGTGAATTACTGACTTTCCTAAAATACTTTAAAATAACTCCATTGTATATAATCATAATCACGCAATAAGAGGGGTTTCAATAAGCTGTGGTTCATAACATTCACCATTCAATGGGCGTATGTGCCTCATTGCAAAAAATATATTTTATGTAATTCTTGTAAAAATGAATTAGTAATGAAATTAATACTATATCAATATTTCGCTCCATAAAGCCATTTAATAGTATGTAAAAAAAATTTTCTTCATGAAGTAATTAATGCTAATTTTCCTATCTCAAAGAATTTCATTTTTCTATTCTTCATGTTATCTTCATTCACTCGATAGAGTGCAGGATATTTCTATATAAGGGTCTAAATAAAATTGATATCGAACGTCAAAGTAAAAGAGTATTAATTTCTTTTATTCAATATAATTATTACAGTTATCAAAATAATTGATATTCATTAATTGTATTTATTAATAGCCAAGTATTTAACTATTTCTTTAAACCCATGTATTATAATAATCCATGTCATTATATGAAGAATTATAACTAGCGATGGTTTTCGTAAATTGTTAAAAGTCGTATATTAAATGAATAACTCATTTATTTCCTTCAATACTTTACATAAAAGTTTGTTTTCGTATTGTTTGGAATCCAGTTAGAAAAGTTACCAATGTCCTCCTCCGCCTTTGTAAAAACTACAATCACAAAATTGGTTGCAGCCAAGTCCAACACCAAATCCGCTCCCGCTCAATCCAGGATAAGAGAAACAACGTTGACGACATGCATATTCGCAGTCAGCAGCAGAAACAAAATCTATTCAAATGTTCAATTTAATTTCAACTCGACTTTTATTGAAAATTATATAAGTTTATTATCAAAAAAATATATTTTAAATTTATATAATCAATCAATAATCAACCTCCAGGTAAAGGTGGCGGTCCAAAGAAATAATTAAAAACTCCTTCGCTCTCCTATTTGAAATTTAATTATTTTGATTATTTTGACAATTGATTGATTGCCAATAGATTGATTTAATGTTGTTAATTCGGTTTTAATTAGAATTAAAATGTTTAAAATTCACCTTAAAATGAAGGCCAAAGGTGAAGATGGCCAAGATGAGAGAAATTCGATAAAACATGGTCAAATTAATATGTAGATATTCGAACAATTCAATCTGCGAAGAGCAGAAAGGAGGATTGAATTATTGGAACGTGCTGATCATTTAAATGAGTTCAATTTAAAGGCAATCGGAGATGGGACTTGATTTCCGCATTTTATTTGCTTTGAGGTGAAACACTTGGAACCTTGGGTCAACAATAAATTCCATTTTATTTCATTTTCACATTTAAATCCTTCAAGTGTTCTCTTATGTTGAGCGCTGAGCTCTGAGCACATGTAAAGTTTTTATGACTTTATTAATATGAGATTTTGAGACTCGCATCTGTTTTTATTATTTTCTATTCTGAGTTCTGTTCTATTCTGTTCTGAAGTTCTGAGCAGAAATTGGGGCTATTCCTAATTTACCAAAATGAAATCAATTACTGAAAAGACGTTAAAGTTCTCAAAATGAAATTTTACGTCTTTATATATTCATGCTTATACAGTGAAATTCGCTTAAGTTAAGTCGCTTGACGCCCAAGAAAACTTGACTAGCCGATCTTGACTATAGCCGAACCCTTATTTTATGTGTTTCCAATACATTATAGATATACCTATATACCAGAATAGAATAATGCATTAGATAATACATACACATACACCTACCAATTAATCATTCATTTTCTCAACTGAATATCTTACAAATATTTGAATAATAAATTAATTAATTCTTACAGATACAATTCAAATCACCGTTTATATTATTTCCCTTTTAAATTATATAGTTGTATGTATTTATTGAAAAAAGTTGACTGTATTAGAAAATTTACTTTCAGGACCAAGAAAAGTCTTCACTATAGCCGAAATTGACTATAAAGACTTGATTATAACCCAAATCTTTAACATTATTATTCAAACATCTTTGCCAGAACCGTGAAATGTCTTGATTGCGACGGAATTTTGACTTTGCCAGACTTGACTATAAGAGAATTTCACTGTATAAGTATAAAAGTATTTACATGTTTGCATTAGGTATGGCATAAAAGATCAATGGAGGTGAATGAGATGATAATTTCAAACTTTCTCGAATAAGCATTAGTTTAAATATTTAAATATTGACATAATATCAATAAATAATTAATATATTTATTAAGGAAATACCTTCATTATTTATATAATACCTTTATCTCTTATATGAAGTGAAATGAAAAATCAAACAGCGTAAATGCAAATATGTTTATTATGAAAAATGGGTATAAATATATATTTATATAGTTTGTACTCTCGTATAATAATAATTTAGGTAAAAAATAAATTAAATAAAAATTAATAATTAACTTGATTAAATGCGAATGATTATACAATCTTATAAAAATAAGTGATTTTCATTTCTCTTCTTCCTGAGAGCCTTAATTATGTGTACTGTTCATAAGCCATGTATTCTAGAGCTGCCCGGTAACAAAATTCGAATTTCAATCTCCCGCCTCCCTACTCAAAGACTGTCCTTGACCAACGTCGTCAGAACCCATTTTAGACTTCTTTGACGGCCCAGACTCATTGTCATCAATCTCATCAGACTTTTCAGTTGCCCTGCAATCCAAAATTAAATTTCACAATTTCACAAATCATTTGTAAAAAGGTAGTTTGAACGATTATAAATTTAGTTAATTCTTTACCTTCTTCCCTTCCCTTGACATTTTGAACCTAGTGTATTTGTAAGGATGAGATTGTTGATGAAATATAGACACCTATATCCTATGATTGTCATTTGTCATTGTTTTATGATTTAATGATTCTTTAATCTTTTTATCAAAATGATAATATATGAGATAGCATCTATCCAATTGCCCAATAACTAACGCATCATCATTTATTTAATCCTTATAAAATTAAACAAATAATGGACATTTTACAGAGTTCTCTTCTTATCAAATTAACGGATTTCCCTTTAAATTCTTTTATCTTATCTTTCAATGCATTTGTATTTATGAGTGCAATTGGTTCACTTTGACTCATAAACTCGAATTTTTTTGATTTTGCTTCATCTTCATTCTTCCACCTCTCAGCCCTCCCCATCAACCAATCATTTATTAATGATTAATTAAAATTTAAATTATTACAAATTGCAAATTTTACTCAATTGTAATTTTACTTCATTGTAATTGCAATTAATTGTACAAATAAGTCAAGTTATTATTATTTTCTTGGTCAATTTGCAATTTCAAAGTGTATGAAAGTTTGAGTTTTTGAGGAATCAAAAAAACAAGAGAGCGAGTTGAAAATGTCGTTTTTGTGCGAGCATTCCTTGAAGGTTTACAAAGAACGAGTGAAGGAAGTGTTGGAGAACTACGGGGATCCACTTGGCTCCTTGTGTTTTTCGGATGTTGGACCCTTCCTAGTCCTCCGACAGACAATCAGCGAGGAGGAAAAGGAAAAAATCCAGGCCCTGTCGCCCAAAACACAAATGCCAACCCTCGTTTTCATCATTACTCAGAGGTCGAATGAATTAAATATTAATGATCAAATTATTAAATAATTCAACATTAAATTTAGTTTCCGAAATGGTAGGAGAGTAAATTTAGCCTTACATTTATAAAAATATATGATTTAATAAAACTGGACATTTGGACATGTCATGCGATCATTTAATTGATTCAATGAATATAATTAAATAAATAAATGTTGTTTTTGTTTTTGGGCAGAATGTGGGGGTTTGAGAATCTTATGGGAGCAATGTTCGAGGGTTCAGTTGACTCTTATTTAACCCAACAATTGCTCGGATCCTACCAGACTCACGTTGTGGGACCAATTAGGAAACTCCAAAGCGAAAACACATGCGGATGTTTCCTGTCAAAACATCCAAACTTCCTATGGAGACTTTTCTATACATTTGTCGCCAAAATGGATTCTGGCAAGTTTATTATGATGATTATATGCCAATAATTAAGTATTATTATTAGGCGTATGATGAATTTTCAATATTTATTAATTAATATAATCTAATTAACTAACTAGAATAGTAAATATAATAATCAATTAAATTAATTATGTATAATATATACAATGAGTATTAACTATTATAAATAATGACTAACTACAATTATCTACAATTAAAAATTGAAAAATTAATCATAACTATATAATTAAATAATTAATCATTAAATTAGTATTAAAATTAATTAGTACCTATATTCTTATAAATAAATATAAACAAACAAAGTTAAATTAAATTAATAGTAATAAAACCATAAACCAATAATTTAATTAAATTAACAAATTGATAATAAATAAATAATTGTATTTTAATAGTTTTATACGAAGTTGGGACTTCCATCCCACTCGTGTCCCTGGACTTTTTCCCATTAAGGAATTACCTTGATTTTCTCAATCATCGCCTTCCAGTTCCAGAAACCAAAATCCTCTCAGATTTTGTGAGGAATTCCACAATTTCCTATGAGCTTCCCATGGACAAAAGCGAGTCATTTAGAAAATCTCTCCCTTCAATCCCCACAGTTCTTCGCAGAGAAAAGAAGAACTCGAGAGAAAGGCTGAAATCACAAACAGTAAAAAAAACTCAATTCATTCATTCAAAAGATTCAAAACCTCTAAAAACTCATCTGGATAAACAAACATTTGAGAAAGATGCTCAAGATGAAAAGATGAAAAAAACAAACACAGTTTCCCAAAGTCCCCCACCAGAATTCCCAAAGTCGACTGAAGAATGGAAAGGCAATGAAAGAATTTCATTCATTTTGAAAAATAAATGGAATGAAAATTCGGAAAACGATATTTTTAATACTGACAATGTTAAATCAAATGCCCTGAAAGATCCAAAAGTGACAACAGCGAAGAGGTCGAATATACCAATTTATACCTTTAGAAATAACACAGGTTCAGAAAGAACCTCAGTTAACAATAAATCAATTTCTTCAGGAAATGACAAATTGAACAATAAAGTGAAGGAACAATTAAAATTAAAGTCGAATTCGAAAGTAAAAACCGAGGATCAGCAGGATGAAGAAGGTGAGATAAAGGAAATTTTAATGAAACCAGTAGAGAAAAAGGAAAGACTAAAAGGAGCGAAAAACCTCAAATTAACTCAGAGAAAGGCAAAAGAGAAAGTCGAGCCAAAAGAAAGTGAAAAAAGAAGTTTCGATCGTTTTAAAACCCCTGTGAGTTATGATTTCCAACAATGGCGGAATCAATGGATTGGAAAAAGTGAAACAAAGAACAAAAATGCAAATCATTGAACGTAGCTTTCGGGATGATAGTTAAGGTTAGTTAAGGTTAAGAAGAACAACTGTACACTCATACACTCTTTCTGTCTTACTCTTAAACCTAAAGCCTCATACCGTAAGCTACCCATAGAAATTCAAGTTAACTTTATTTTCATTTATTCTCAAAAAGACTTCAATATTTACCATCAATATCTTCCAGCTAATTAATTTTTCAGATTATGACGAGTAGTAAATGACGAATAGTCAGAATGAACACTTGAGCTAATGTCCAGTAGTAAATGACCAGTTGACCATATGACCAGTTGTAAATGACCAATAGTCAGGTCATCGAACAAATTACATGTTAATTAATTAATTTCCCTATTAAATTCCCTTTGAATCGTACTCATTTGTTTGTAATTGACGGACCGAAACATTTTGTTGATTATTCTACTGAGCACAGCAAATGTATAAGAGAATTACCTGGTTGATTGGTTGATGGGATTTTTGAATTATCATATTGAACATCATTTGATCCCAACTAAGCTACATTTTAGTCATAAACCCATTGCATCACAATCACAAATAAAGAAATTTGCAAAAAGTCATGATTTACCTTACATTGTAAATTCTTATAATGAAGCTATCAGACTTGTTTATAATAATTTAAGAAATGGATCAAATGATATATTAAATAATATATAAACAAAATAATTGGAATAAATGTTTTGTTGTGGTTAAAATATAAATGTGCTTTTAATTGAGTACGCAATTACATCATTCTAGTTTTAAGTATACTTAAAATGTAATTGTAATGGAACTAGACTTTAAAATTTTACAAAGTACGTAATAATTATGCATAATTGGACTATAATTTTAATCCTTCTATTGTACTAAATGATTTTGAAGGCATTTTAACATTAATCATATCTCAAGTGCGAGTTATTAAAAATATGATTTCGTAAGTCATTTTAAATTGATGTAATCAAATTCACATAGCTATAAATTCGCGAACATGTGTTTCTTATTTTATATTCTTTTCATTAAAATCTTATTGATCATGAAGAATAATAGAAAAGAAATTTATTTTGAAGGTCATTTTTACGATGTAACAAATTGGATTCCCAAACATCCTGGTAAATAAAATTATTAATCCAATATAATTGACAATAAAATTAATATTTAAAATTGTTTTTAATTTTTGATACAAATCATATTTATGATCGTTTCTAGGCGGTTCGTTAATCAATTTTTATACGGAAGAAGGGGAAGATGCCACAATTGCTATTATGCAATTTCATTATCGTGCAAAAAACAAAGTACAATCTTTGTTGAATTCTTTGCCAAAAAGACTACCAACAATTGAGGATTCTCTTCGTAATGTCAATTTAATATTTAGTTATATTGTATATATTCTAATTCAATATATTCAATTCAATTTTTAGATAAATTAGATATCAATTTTATAATAAGAATAAAATTTAAAATAATTAATTCAATAAAAGTAAAATCAATTCAATTTTTATTTATTTTCAACAGCAAAACAGCAATCTGAAAAATACAAACAATTGTCAAAAGATTTTATTTCACTCCACAAAGAATTTGACTCTCTTGGATATTTTGAACCGTCGACTGCGCATATAGTTTATCGTCTAACTGAACAATTCATATTATGCGTGTTATCGTTTTGTGTTTGGAAATCTTATCCCGCTGTTGGCATTTTAACGACAGGAATAATTGCTGGACGCTTTGGTTGGCTAATGCATGAAAATGGTCACAAATCACTAACTGGGAAAATTAATTTAGAAAGATTCCTTCAATCTTTTTTAATGGGTTATTTAATAAAATTTATTTTAAAATGTATGAAATGTAAAAAAAAGTTTTAAATGCAATAATTTTCATATATAGGAGTTGGCCTTGGACTAAGCAGCGCGTATTGGAATAGCCAACATAATCGTCATCATGCAAATCCACAAAGACTCAACAGGGACGTTGATTTGGAAACAATGCCTTTAATTGCATTCAACAAAAAAGTTGTAAAGAATGAAAAAAGCGGCAAAAGAATTTGGGTTCAAAATCAAGCGGTTCTTTTCTTTTTTTTTGATTCCTTACTCATCAGTCTTTTGTGGAAATATTACTTGCATCCTTTATATGCATTTAAAAAGGGGAAATATCTGGATTTATTTCTCATTATTTGCCATCACTTTGTATTCTTTTACATTATTGGGTTTTCTCTTTTTGAATTTATTTTAGCCTTATGGATTGGAACGAGCTACTTGTTGATTAATTTCTCTTTGAACCATACTCATATGCCGGTAACTGAAGGGCCCAAACATTGGGTTGAATATTCGCTTGAGCACACAGCGAATGTTCAAGAGAATTTCCTGGTTGATTGGTGGATGGGATATTTGAATTTCCAGATTGAACATCATTTGTTCCCAACAATTCCGCAATTTAGACATAAACTCATTGCACCGAAAATAAAGAAATTCGCCCAGGATCATAACTTACCTTATATTGTGAACTCTTATTGTGGAGCTTTTAAAATTGTTTATAATAATTTGAAAAATGTATCAAATGAGCTAAAGTAATATATATATTTTTTTTAAATAATTCAAATTAAAGATAACTTGAAATAAGTTGAAATGAAAGATTTGTGTACATAATTGTACAATGAATAGTTTATAGTTAAACCTAATTATTTAAATACTAAATATAGTGAGAAAGGAATGAATGAAATAAATTCATATTTAATAACGATAGATATTTAAATATTTGGATTTTTGGATTGGTGAAAAGCTAAATTTCGAACATCACTACGAGGAAATCATATAGTAAGTTAGTTATGATGTAATTGTTAAAATTTATTAGTTTAAAAAATATTTAAACAATATCGTTCTGACGAGTTTAAATGAAAATGCTTCTGTTTGCTGCAAGTCTAAAATTAAATTGAAATTATATAATGTTATATGTTTATTAATTAAATAAATTAAAAATCTGAACCTTGATAGCAATATGTAAGCTGGCTAATAACATTAGTAATTGGTTTCAGCAAAGTGACAAGCTCACAGATTATTTCATGGCTTCGAAGCTTCTCTGGTACATTGTTGACCTTACCTGTTCATGTTGGAGAATAATTAAAGAATTTAGTTACTTTTTCAAATCTTTTGACAAGATCTTGAGCTATTTCTACTTTTAAGTCTGTTCCAACAAGTAGATGAAATAAATGTCTTAAACATATTAAATTATTGTTTGGAAGAACTATTCGATTTGGAATGATCTATGAAAATAAAAACAATTAGCATTTATAAACTTTTAATTGAACCTGTTTTCAGTTGAATATATATATAAGCTGGTTAAACTGGTTCTTAAACTTAAAAAATTTTTATCAGCATATATATTCAATTAAATTTTGTATCCTTTATCTTTGTCTCAATATAAAATTAATTTCACTGTAAAAGATTAATAAAAAAATACAAAAATTTCAATTAGATACAAATATATATTAATTGAAAATGATAGATTATTATAAAAAAAATAATAATGATTAGTACAAGATTGTTAATTTTAATAATAACCTTACGAACCGAAGAAATATATAAAATAGATTTAGCTGAAAGATTTAAATATAGAAATGCAACCAAAGGATTTGAACAAATTCTTCCAATTGATGAAGCAAAACTTCTTTTGTACTGCAATGTCAAAAATGTATTAATCCCCAATTTTGAGGTTGAATTGGATAAGTGTTTAAAAGATGAAAGATATCCTCCGGATAAATTGAATAAACCAAATATTTTAAGTAAACTAAAAATTGGGCACACATGTAATGATAGTAGGGCCTGCAATTGCGATGATGATTGTTTGATTTATGGTGACTGTTGTCCAGAAGTTATTGTAATGAAAGATCAATTGTCGAATAAAAAATTAAGAAATGATTTTTTTGGAGATGTCAAAATATTAAGGTATCAATTTTTGCTGCCATTAATAAAAAATTAATTAAAATAGCCTATCAGTGATAGTGAAATTATCACCGATAAGGTAAAACTTATCTTATAATTAATCCAATTTTGCTAATCACTTTTCTTTTCCTTTTTCAATTTTATTTTGAAAGTTACTTTTCACATGATTCGGTAATTTATTTATATAATTTAGTCTTTTTATAGTCTTTTTAATACAATTTTTCTAATTGTTTTTATAAAGTTAAAATATATTTGCAGCACTTTAGTGATTCAGATGTTGAGATTGATATTGGAGCTTATATGATAAGTCTTTGTCCCAGTAATTTCAACAATACCGACAAATTAAAGGAATTGTGCGAGGAAGAAAATGTTCAGAATAATAAATCAATTTATTTAAAAGATTTACCTGTACATGGT
>VJMY01001285.1:0-15118 GCA_009869795.1 Neelides sp. FZ-2019 | reverse complement strand
CACATCTTCTTATTTCTCCTCTACAATCAATTAAAAAAGATAAAGTAATGTAGAATGAATTTAATTGCACTTTTCACTTAAGTTCAAAAATATATTTAAGTTGACAAATGTATACATATTTCATTAACAAATCTTACCTTTGTTCTCTTAGGTGCCTGGTTCTTATTTTCCTCTTCTTGGTGAGAAGGATTGTCCTCCATCGTGGATTCGTCGTCAGCGTCTTTCTGTTCAAAATTAGTCTTATTAAACATTGAGACGTAAAGACAAATAATTATCTTATATATTTACATATATATTTTGTAATTGAAAATGAAACAAGTGATAAAGAGGTGAGACGAATATGAAGAGGACTATGAAACCTATAAATAATTAATGACTCACCCATTATTTAAACAGGTAGTGCCAATTGGCGTTATTAAGCATAAAAACTATTAATAACTTATATTTATATGTAAATTCAAAGACAATACAGTACTAATAGAAACTAGTATGAAAAGGTCAATAAAAATAGAATTTTCTTCGAAGGATGGAAAAGACCCTGGGAGACAAATCGCTGCTCAACAACGCGCCTTCCACTTTTACTCAAAAAGAAGAGAAGGTATTGAAATTAATGGATACATTTGCTTTTGATTGAAAAATATAATTTAAACCTCAATTTAAAAATTAAGGTAAGACTATTTAAATAATAATTAAGTTTTGCGGTAAATAATAAGAATTAATGAGAAACTCTTTGTAGGATGTAGGAAGCTCCTACTCCCAAGCTCCTAATGATCCAACCGGCTCAACTTTGAAGGCTAGTAAAATGAAGAAAAATAAACGAGCCACTGCATCGAAGAAGAGTCGAATTCAGGTCCTTTGACTTTCATTTTCAATTACACAATATATATGCAAATATATAAGATAATTATTTGTCTTTATTATATGTAAATATATAAGATAATTATTTGTCTTTACGTCTCAATGTTTAATAAGACTAATTTTGAACAGAAAGACGCTGACGACGAATCCACGATGGAGGCCAATCCTTCTCACCAAGAGGAAAATGAGAACCAGGCACCTAAGAGAACAAAGGTAAGATTTGATTATGAAATATGTATACATTTGTCAACTTAAATATATTTTTGAACTTAAGTGAAAAGTGTAATTAAATTCATTCTACATTACTTTATCTTTTTTAATTGATTGTAGAGGAGAAATAAGAAGATGTGGCCGGCTATTATGGGACCTGACTTGAGACCGAAAAGAATCTGTCTGAATAGAGACTGCGCTAATCAGATTCAAGAACTTCGTGCAGAATCTAATCAGATTTGTACAGAATTGAATATACTCAAAAGGAAGTTCGAGGACCATCTCGCAATCTGTCCCATGGCACAATCAACTGCTCCCCTTGCTGATTAAATTTACAAACATATTTTCCACTTATTATTTTTTAAATAAAATAAAATATATATAATTGATTAAAATTTAATTTGGATAAATTCTAAGATACCCATACGCCGGAATACTATGTAACTTTGCGTAAAATGAGCCTACTGTACTGACCTTACGGTCTCATATACCATTTCTGAATTTTGTGGTCAAAATTTTAAAAAATTCTTNTAAAATGAGCCTACTGTACTGACCTTACGGTCTCATATACCATTTCTGAATTTTGTGGTCAAAATTTTAAAAAATTCTTTGTAACCTAACTGTCTAAGATAACTTATTTGGTTAAAATGGCAAAAAATTTTAGGATTTGCGATCCCATAAGATTATTATGTATGATTACTATTATTCCAAAATTGTTTTATGGAATTGAAATCTGGGGCTGTGGTTATAAGAAGTAACTAAAATCTGTTGAATATTGTCTTAAATCTATAACACGTTTGTTACTTATTGTTATATTGAATGTAAAAAAAACTTGTATAAAAATGAACAAAATAAAACAAATACAAACTATGGATTAAAATCTCTGTTACACTTCGGCTCGAAACTATGAAATGAGATGAATTATGAATTTGACTCATAAATACAAATCGCTTTTGTAAGCATACTAAAAACTAAATAAATACGTAATTAAACCCATTATTTTAAATGTAAACTAATTACACAGTAATCATTATTCATTTAAATTGTAAAGTAAATGAGAAAACAAGATTGAGATCTAATCTACCTAGGAAATTTAGACGCGATTTCAAGTTGGCAATGAGTTGGAACAGTATTTATATTTAACTTACATTTAAATAATCAATAATTAAAGAATGATCATAATCAAGGATTCATAATTAAAAGTTATATAATATAGGAACTGCAATTATTGTTGTGCTGTAATTGATTAATGGATAATGTAAATAATTATAATTAATGGTAAACTAGATTTAATGAAATGATACGATAAAGCAGATTTATTGAAACAAGGAAATTTTATTGTATATATTTAAAATGTGAACAAACACCCATATTTCATCAACGCAGTTACTTTTATCTTAATTTTTAATATACCAACATTAAAAATTCTAGTTTAGATTAAAAATTCATTATAAAGTCCATATGATATCCATCCGTGATTGCATTAGTCTATAAGAGAAAATAGACTGGTTGCATGGAATAATGTTTGGAACGACACGTCTGGCTTGACACTGATCTGAGTGAGGCTCAGGTCACTCATTGTTCCCTTAATCGTAACAAGACGCCGCCATCGTTTGGGTCGCAAGGTGGCGCCAGACAAATTTACTCAGTGAGGAGAGGGGGGTTGAGGGGTGCGAACACGGCCGGCGCCAAGTTTGTTTTCTGTCCAGTGCGTGGCCTCGTGGCCTGATATGGTGAAGTGTGCTTTCTGTGCGAGCCAAAGAGTCAAGTCCAAGTCAACTTCCTTGCTCTGTCCGCAGTGATCCTAATTGTCTAGTTTTCCGAACTTATCCTAATAAGTTCCCGGTTGTCTCTTTTGCTCCGCTCGTCGTTACGGGCAAAATTCGCTCGATTTTTAGAGGCTTTAGTGAGGTCGGGCGACGAGTCGGCATGAGTTCCACGAACGGAGTTGGAGAGCTCAGCGGGGCCGGTCACGCCGGTCATCCAGTTAAAGCTAATGGGCTGGGTGACAAGACTCGACCACTTCGACCCAAGGTTCGGATCTGCTCGAAGGGGGAAAAGACCCATGAGTTGCTCGACATGATACGGGGAAATTCATCCTTAAGCCAAGTGGTCCATGACGGTCCTTTTGGGCCGAGGAAGGGTGAGTTCAAGCATGCCAATGCTTTAAGGTTTATTCATTTTAATTATTTTATTATATTAACTGAAAAAGAAAGGCAGCCATTGTGAACTTTCGAAATTAATATTTTTAAATTTGTCCAGTCGTCTATTCGGATCATACGGCAACCGGCGTGAGTCTTCGATGCATTGAAGAGTTCATCAGTGCCGAAGTTCTTTCATTGTACGGAAATACTCATACGACCTCCACCATCACATCTTCTGTTACGACAAACTTTCGGTGAATTCCTTTCCTTTTTTCAACAGCTTATTTAAAATGTTTTTTTAAAACTACATTTAAATTACTTAAAATCAATTTCCTGAACAATCAATCTTTAAATAAGATATTTCTAATTTAGACATGAGGCAAGAGGAATAGTTCGCAATGCCGTGAGAGCTTCTGAGCATGATGTTGTAATTTTTTGCGGTTCCGGAGCAACCACATCGGTTCACAAGATCGTCAACGCGCTAAAATTGCAGGGTCAAATCCCACCGCTCGTCTTCATCGGCCCTTACGAGCATCACTCGAACATCCTCCCATGGAGAGATGCGGGGTTTGAAGTAAATGAACGATGAAATATTTAAAAAACCTATTTATCCATGTTAATATTAAATGCGTTTAAAAGTGAGTTATGAATATTAATTGGATGTCTGTTTAGGTCATGACGGTTGCGGAAACTAGTGAAGGGTTCTTGGATCTTGAACATTTGGAGCTCCAACTGAAAGTCGCAGTGGCGAAGAATCCGCAAAGAGTTTTGGTCGGGTCTTTCTCCGTGGCCTCCAACATCACCGGAGCTGTGGCAAATGACATTGCCATCACTGTCCTAATGCACAAATACGGAGGTTTGGCCGTTTGGGATTATTCGGCTGCGGGTCCTCATGTGGATATCGTCATGAACCCTCTTGACCCAGAGAACGGCGGACTCGCCCACAAAGACGCAATCTTCTTTTCAGGACACAAGTTCCTTGGAGGGCCTCAAACCCCAGGTTTTTTCTCCTTAATTCTTAATTTACTTAGTTCTAAAATAATTATTCTTATTGCGCAACTTGAACTTATTCTTTCCATTTAACCACAACATTTGTTCTAAATTAACATGTTACATTTCATTAAAGGGGTGTTGGTCATGAAAAAAAAGGTCTTTGTGAATGAAATTCCGAGCGGCGGCGGCGGTGGCTCGGTGTTTTTTGTCACCAACAATGACCACCGTTATTTACAGGTAAAATTGACTATGTTGATCGAATTTCATTTTATCATTTAGCATAATTTATGCATTGTGTACTTTATATTAAGCATGAATTGTAAAGATTTTACTAATAATGTTACAATTTGGGGAATCTTGTGCTTAGAATGCCGAGTACCGTGAAGAAGGTGGAACTCCCGCGATTGTTGAGTCCATTCGACTTGGCCTTGTTTTCCGACTCAAGGAGGCCATCACTGCTCCAGTTATCATCTCAAGAGAGCAGAGATTCGTTAAGTAAGATAATAAAAGCCATTTTTAGTAGCTAAGTATGATTAAGAAATTCTTAACTGTATTAACTTAACATGTTCTTTTTTTATTTTTATTTTCTCCACAATTGAGCTTTAAAACATTACTTCATTATTAATTATAGTCGCGCATTGGAAGCTTGGAAGGAAATTTCGGAGGTGAAGATCCTTGGGAATTCATCTCACCCTCGCTTGCCAATCGTCTCTTTCCTCATTGAGCACAAAGATTCGGTAATTGAAGATAAAATGATTTAAATGACTTAGTTAATTCGTCTATACTTTTTCATATCTATAAATGCAACTAACAATACTTATTATTTTTTATTTGTAAAATCGGGTTTTTAGGAGTATTTTCTTCATTACAACTTTGTCGTGGCACTCCTGAACGATCTGTTCGGCATCCAATCTCGTGGAGGTTGTGCCTGTGCAGCTCCGTATGCCTATCGACTCCTGGGGATCGATGAGGAGTTGGCCGTCAAATATGAGAACTTGCTCCTCGAGGATCGGTACACTTTTAACTTCACCACAATTCATTTCCTCTGAATCGAAAGTCTACCTATAAAGAATAATATATAAAATGAGATTAATATGATTCATTTAATGTTAAATTAATATTTTTGATTGTCATTAGGCGTTTGAATCGCACGCATTTGAGGCGTTACCAGGAGGGCTCAAAATACGAGATTTACAGACCGGGATTCACCCGCATTTCTTTTGCCTACTACTCGACCGAGGAAGAAGTTGATTTCGTCATTGAAGCTGTCAAGCTCATTGCTCAACACGGGTGGAAGCTTCTGCCAATTTACTCTTTTGACGCCGAGAAGGGGGAATTTCAACATTTGTCTCATAACGTGAGTTTTATTGATGAAATTACAAGTGAGATGGAAAGGAAGGAATTCTGTGGTTGTCTATGATCATCTTTGATTTTCTATTGTGGAATAACTTTCCCGTAAACCTCTTTTATTTTGTGAATTAAATTTTTTGCGGATTTATTTTTTTGAATGGTTGAATGATTTGTGATGATTTGATCCTTTGATAAAAATATTTTTGTTTTTTTAGGTTGAGAGGAAATGGCTGAGCAAAGCAGTTTTTGACGGAGGAGGATTGTCGAGGCTTAAGAAGAATGAAACTCTGGGTTTGAGCTTTTCGGATTGCATTGCTAAGGCCGAGGAAACCTTTGCTAAAGCTCACGAGGTATTTATATAGCTTTATTCAAACACTCCTTTTCCACCTTCATATTGTTTAAAAGGAAATGTTCAAATTGAGCTTACTTGCAATTAGTTCAGCACTTTTGAGAATTTATGATGATTTCTCCAATGTTGATTTGCGAGTCTAATGGACGTATTTGATCTGCAGATTGCGAGACGATTGAAGCGAACCGACCAGCGTCTTGTGTTTGAGGCTTTTACGCATCCCTTTCGTTGGTTTCTCTTGCCGTATGAGGCCTCGATCTTGCTTGAACGTGGTTCATCGGAATTCAAGTCACAGAAGCCTTTTGATGTCAAAGTTTACAAGTCCATGGACCTTGGCTTGTATCTCAAGTTCACGGACACGGTTCTGAGGCAGCTCATGGCTCATACGGATTTCTCTTTTCCGGCTCCTTCTCCGTGGGGCACAGAGGAATGCGAGGAGCCGGACGAGGAGATTTACCAACTCTCATCAAGATTTCAATTCCTTCCTCTCCATGAATCCATTGGGGATCCATTGGAGAAGCCAAGTGGAGCGAGAGGAGACGGCGGATTTGAAACATGCGAGCGAGGTTGGGGATCTCAGACTTCCCATGCAATTGCTCAAGTCCTCGAGAAGAACGAAGAGGAAATCACGGTCAATTTGGAGTCTGCGTCGCTCGAGATCAATTCCCTTCGATCTGAGGACATCGATGAAATTTCCCGATCTCCGTCTCCGGTCAAATTGGGATCGAGCTGCTCATTCGACTCGGGGATTCAGGAGACGTTCGGCTCGCCGACTCGCCCCGCCACTCAGGACCAGAAGGAGGGAAAGACTGAAGGGAAGGCCGAAGGATTCAAGCAGGATCCCATTCCCCACATAGAGACTCACTTGGAAGATCAGGGGCCTCAGAGGAACAGGAATGTTGAGGCTTTGACCCTGCAAGGTTTTTCCTCCACTGCTCAAGATGAGACTTCGGGCTCTGACTCGCTTGCTCATGCTGGAGATGAAGAAGCTCCAAAGACCGAGGAGAAATCCCTTTTGTGCAAAGTGAAGGTCAAAGTCATGAACAAAGTTCCGCCGGTCGTGGACTTGGCCAAGGTCAAATGGCATTCTCCTCCTAATAAGATCTTTAAGCCGACCATAAGGGTAAAACAAAACCTGTTTGAATCATTTAAACTTTAATAATGATAATAATGAACTTTAATAATTATGATTTTAATAACGATGATTTAAAATGATGATAATTTGCTAAGCCACTTGTATTTTCGTATCATGAGTTATTAATAATTAATTTGAGAATTAATTTTGTTTCAGGCCCTCCATGACTTCTCCATGATCCAAGACGGGGATCGTGTTTTGGTGTGTTTGTCCGGAGGGAAAGACTCGCTCACCCTTCTTCATACCCTCAGACAAGTCCAATTTGTCTTGAAGTCTAAAAACCTGAACTTTGATCTCGGGGCCGTGACTGTCGACCCTGGAAGCGACGCTTACAATCCCAGACCGTTGATTCCCTACATGAAGGCTCTTGGGGTCGAGTATTTCTACGAGGAACAGGCGATCATGGCGGAGGCGCTTGCCAAAGGAGACGACGTCAGGTCCATTTGCAGCTACTGTAGCCGGATGAAGCGCGGGAGGATCTACGCCACTGCGAGGAAGAACGGCTACAACGTGTTGGCCTTTGGCCAGCACTTGGACGATTTGGCCGAGAGCTTCGTCATGTCCATTTTCCACAATGGGTTCCTGAGAACGATCAAGGCCTCTTACGCGGTCAAGTAAGTTGGAAATCACTTGGGATTGATATGTGGGCATTGAAAGGGAAATTGTTCCATGATTTCCTTTCCATTCATTCATATTTCTTGCTCGTACAGGGAAAATGACCTTCGAGTCATTCGGCCCTTTGTGAACATCCGTGAGGAGACGTTGCGGGATTTTGCTGAGTCGCGTGGACTTCCGGTAATTGCAGAAAACTGCCCGGCTTGCTTCAAAGAGCCCAAGGAGCGTCATCGAGTCAAACAGCTGCTGGCCAGTCAAGAGCTTTTGTTCCCCAATCTGTTCGGGGCACTTCGGCGTGCGATGCTCCCGCTCACTTCCATCAACAAAACTGGAGTTGAGTCTTCCAATCCTTCATTTCTGCCTGGAGGCGAAGAGGAGGATGAGTGAAAATTAAAGGTGCAATTGTCGGGTGAAGCATGTGGGCAAAGTTCACATGTGGGAAACTACCAATTAACGAGATTTTTGTGACCTGGTGATGATGCTAATTAACTTTAATTTTTGTTTTCTTGGACACTCGGAATTCGTCCTTCCTTCTCCTACTTTAGTTCGGTTTAAAAATGCGGTTTATTCGAGAGTATAAAGATGTACGATTTATTAGAGAGAATATATAGAATTCAGTTCGCTCCTTTCTAATCTATTAATCTCATGTTATTTTTTTTATTAATCCTCATTCTATTTATGAATTGTCTTTTACAACTGTCTTCTTGTGCCCTTGATCTGTCTTCCTTGTTTCTCCTTTTTATACGTCATGACGTGAAAATAAATAATGGTTATATTTAGTTGTTTTAATGTCATTGAAAATGAAGTTCATTCATGGGGTAAAATACAGATTTAAGAAGAGAGTATAATCAAAACAAGATCTTGTTGAGAAATGCTTTGAAAGGAAATAGAAAATGTAAACATTTTTAGTTGTCATATTCTTCGTAAGATTCATATGATTGAATTTGTTGGGCTCTTCGCCCTCGCCGTCCAGAAGCTCGACGTCTACGTGGAGAATCACTTGCTCGGCTTCCACGGCCGCCACGCCCTCCACGGCTTCCATTTCCACGACCTCGCCCGCGCTTGACCTTCACTTCCTCCGCTGGTTCTTGAATTTCCGTTTCGGGTTCTTCCTCCTCCTTATCCGTTTTTGCGTCTTCTTGCCTTTCTCCTTTTCCCCCTTCTTGTTGGTCGCTTTGCTGACCTTCGCCTTCTTGACCTTCTTTGCCCTCTTCACTTTCTTCTTCCTCCGCTTCTTCGCCGTCTTCATTGATCTTGAGCTTAATGAGTTTTTGGGCCGCTGCGGCTGAGACGGGATCGTCGAGATCTTCCAAGTATGAGTCGGGATTGTTTTCTGGCCGCGTCCGTCTGACCATCTCAGTCTCCTTGGACCATTTGACCTTGCACTCGGGGTTGAAGCATATCTTGGTCGTTTGGATGACTCGGACGTAGCATGACTTGTGAATGAGATAGCCGCAGCTCTTGCAGTGGTAGCCGTGAAGGAGGCATTGGTTGCAATGTTCGCACTTGCCAAGCATTTCTTTGTACAGCTCCTTGAGAATCGGCTCAAACTCCCGGATCGCCCGGATCCCAAGTGTAATCTCAAACTCCGTTTTCTGCAAAAATCAAGATGTGCACGAGGAAAGGGGATTTGAAGGGTTTTAATCAATTTTAACCTTGGGTAAATTTTCATTTTTTACCGAAATCATGTATTTGACGAAATAAAGCATACTCAGCATTTTTTCCACAAACTCTTCCCCTTGGATGAGCGTGTGATTCGGCCCGACTCGCTTGGCCAAATTTATGCATTCGGAATAGGGAATGGCAAAGTTGGCGTATTTCCTCAAGATCCTGTCCATTGACTTTTGGAACATCTCCACTTCAAAGTTGCTAAAGTAGTTTTGATATCTAGGAAATTGAATAAAAAATTATTTTACCTCCAAAACAATTCACCTATGAACTGATCGTGAGTTTGGGGTTTTATGGAAAGGCCCAATTGGAAGGTGTTGAAAAAGAAAAAAGATTTCCACTCGCCTCATGATGGGTTTCTCGACAAGGATGAGGAAAATGTAATATTTCTTCCCAGTGAGTTCGCAAGAGGCACTTCGGATGGCCAACTCGAATCTCTTCAGCTGCTCGTTGATTTCCTTCACGACCCTTTGAGCAAACTGCATGGACACGGTCGTGTCGTCGGTGACTTCAAACACAAATTAGAATAATTCATTATAATCACCGCCAAATCTTATTTAATTATCAAATGGGGAAATAAGCAAAAATGCAATATAAAACTTTCTTGTTTCCTTTCTTATAATATAAAATTAATCGCATCAAATGTAATAGTTTCATTACTTTTGAGATGTTCGGAGGATTCTAAGAACAATTTCTTTACGCCTTTGGCATCAAGAAACCCAGCGTTCATGATCCCTTGAAGGATCATCATATGAAGGTCGCCATAGCCTCTTTCTAGGAAATCTTTCATGCGGGGATCTTCCTCAACTACCGGCTTTTCCGGAGCAGGCGGAGCGTTCGGATCAACGACCGTTCCGTCATCTTTCCCAGCTTCTCTTTCACCGACTTTCGGTTCGGGTGCTGCGCCGGGGGTCGAGGTCGTTTCTATGGGAGTTCCCTCGGATTCACCTTCGCCTGCTCTTTGACCTTCGCCAGTTGCTTGCCCTTCCGGCGGTTTTGGATTTTCTACGCCTTCGACTTCCATCGGAGTTTCAGACACAAGGGCAGATTGATTGAGCAGAGCCTCGGCCTGCTCGGCTTCCTCGATCTCTTGGATCATCTTTCGCGTCATTCGCCTCGTCTCCATCTTTGCTGAGTTGTTAATAGTATTTAATTATAATTGACTTCTCTAATTAAACATTTTACCCAAGAACAAGATAAGTTTTAATTTAAACCAAATTGACGTCGTTTGGTCGTTTGAAAGTCTTAAGTGAGTAAAAAAGAAAGTAAGAAAGTAAAAACGCAAAAGATTCAACTGCCTAGTTGTTAATTAAAATATTTGTTTATTGGGTATATGCGGAAAAACACAAGGGTCCTTAAAAATCAATTAAGATGAATCATAGTTGGTTCATCCACTGATAAACATTTATAAAAGAAATAATAAACTTAATTAAAACCCATGCAATAGTTGTGAGTGTAAGAGGCCAGTGGATTTTTCTTGAAATTCCCTTCAATATGTATTATTTTTGCATATGAGAATATAAAAACCCTTGAGGCCTCAACACGTTGATATGAATTTGAGATCTGACTTAACTTTGATCAACATTACCTTTAATGACTTTGGACCTTTGCTAAGAGAAGATTCTCCCTTCCGACTTCTCTTTAACTCATCGGAACAGTGAAATGAATAATAAATAAAAATAATAATACGGCGTTAAAGGATTGGAGGCGTATCCAATTGAGTTTACATCCCGCGTCAACACACCAGGAACCTTTAGCTCAATACCTTTCCCCCATCAACCAACATTTTAGTCTCATTCAAACGCTAATTTTACACCATACTTCCCTAATCATATACTTTGACTAATTAACTAACTAGCTAAATGGTTACAGTTAAATTATGGTTACAGCTAACTTAAATGATTCGCTGGAAGCAGGAAATACTTTGGATAGCCAACATTATCCTTTAAATGCGTATGAGTGTGAAATTGATCAATGGCTGGAAAAACGCTTTTAAATACTTTTTATTCTCAAAAACAACATCGTGTTCTGATACAAATAACTCGCACAAGGTATACTTTTTAAGTACATACGATACACGCATTTGTCGATATTACTAACTAAAATAATATGTATATATATATATATATATAGCAGAGGTATTATAAATATATATAATAGAATAAAAATCAAATGGGGAGTTGTTACGTGGGAAGTTGGGGAAGAAGGATAAATTGAAAATAATCGTGAATCGTAATATGTTTACGATTAATTATAATATATATATATATGTGTGTGTAAACATATAAATACGATGAATCCGGTTAATATGAATAATAATCATAATATTCAAATCGATCCACTTTGAGTGAAAATAAATATAAGTATGTAAATGATATTATTGAATTGACGAGCTATTTTTCTCCTTGGTCGTCTCCGTCCGGCGTCGTCCCATCGCGTTTTGCTTTCACTAGAGCGGCGAGTTCCTTGGAAATTAAAAAAAGAATATTCAATTAATTCAACTTAATAAAAATTTATTCATATTTATGCTATTATATTGAGCTGCGATTAAATATGTGAAGGTATGAATTACTCTGAATCGATCCCGGCATTCTTTTTTCGTTCGCCCTGGAACAGCCTCGGCCACTCGAACCCAACGTTGCGGGTCGGACTTTGAATAGGTTTTCAGAGCCGTCTCGAATTGCTTTTGTTCTTCGGGACTCCAAACCTTCTCGCCCTCGCCGTTCATCTTCGCCTTCTCGTCTGGTTTCGGAACAGAAAGACCAGTTTTCGTCAAAAACAAATCCTTTGCTTCTTTCTCTGAACTCGCCGCGAGCATTTCCTTGTTCAAGCTCTCAAGCCTACAATGAAACATTTTATAGCTAATTTATAACCAGCATTGAATTTCAAGAAAAACTTATTTATCTAGATTTTACTTAAGATTTCACTCAAAATTTCACTCAAGATTTTACTTTTGATTTCGCTTAAGATTTAACATGATTTCTTTTATGATTTGCTTTAAATGAATCTTTATTTAATATTAAATGAGAGAGGCCTACTCGAGTAGAGCGAGTTTGTCACAGAGGTCTTCAACGAGAGTCATGTTTCTCACAATGTCCGAGTCTTTCTCAGTGAAATAATTCCTGTCTTTGCAAAAGGTCCTGAGCGTCTTTCTTTCCTTCCTCAGGGCTTTCTTCATGGCTTCGCGCTCGCGCTTGAGCAGGACTTCTTGCTCCTTCTCAATCGCCTCTTTCTCCGCCTTCTCCCGTTGTTCTTTCTCAGCCGTCTCGTTGAGTATCTGAGGATCAGAAGGATAATAAGGTTGAGAAACCAAGAAGAAACTCAAAAAGGAGAAAAATTTACTTTCTGCTCTTCCATGTGTTTCTGGCGAAGGGCATTTTGTCGCTCCTGCTTTTTAGCCAATTTCTCTTGCTTGTCGTGCTCCATGTAAATTTTAATGCGAGGATCGTAGTTGTACGCGATGTCAACTATTTTTCGGGTCTTAAGACTATCTTCCTTCTTCCTTTTGGCTCGAGCAATTTTATTCTGCTTCTCAATCCATCGACGTTCTTCTCGACTAAAGAATCATTAATTTGAATTGTTAATTCAAATAATTCAAAAAAGTAATTAAGAATCGTTGAAAATTTACAAAAAAATTATTAAACTACAATAAAATATTTGCTAGATGAATGAGATCTTACTATTGTCCCTTGTCTTTGTCTTCTTCATCGAGATATGAATATTCTCTCCAGGAGTCAAAGCTATACCAAAACTCGTAGAATTCTTCAACAGCTTCACGGGTAGAGTTCATGTTACCGAGAATCGGAACCGGTTGAATGTTAGAGAACTTTGAATACATACAAAACCACGTCCCAAAGATCTAAAAGAAAAAAAGAAAAATTCAAGTACTAAATTAATCGAAATACTAAATGAATTAGAAAAATAAATTAATTGAAATACTAAGGAATTAATAAAATAAATGAGTTGAGTGGAGTAAAAGGGTTTCAAATGAAAATGAGGTAAATGAATGAAAAGCTGACCGTGAAAAAATCATCAGAGTCTGCAATGTTTTTTGAAGGCGTCCAATCCTCGTAATAAGGGTCAATGGAGTCAAATGCCTTTCGCTTTGGTGGGATACTCAGGATTTCGTAGGCTTTGACAATGCAAGCAAAGTAGTCACCATCAGGATTAATGATTTCCCCTTGGGCTTGACGCTTGTCTGGATGATGACGAAGCACTTGGGATCGGTCTGACAATGAACAAAATAATCCATTAACATTCGTAAAAATTAATTAAATCAATCTCTTCATCCAATGGCATTTATTGGGAGGAATCATTTAGGGAACTTACAAGCCTTCCTAATATCTTCATCCGTTGCAAGATAGCGGGCCTTTTTGAGCCCAATCACGGCATAATGATCTTGTTCCTGTTTAAAACGACATTCGAAACGTTAAAGATGTATTAGACAATTAAAAGATGATGAATAAAAACGTGAAAATAGGAAGGTCGTGGTGAGTGTAATTGTGAAGGCGAACCTTCCAATTGACCGGATCGAGAGAAAGGAGATATGACAAGTGAGCCTTTTCATCGTCTTCTTTTAGGAAAGAATAGTTGTCAATGTGGAACTGTTTCTTGACTCGGAGTTTCTCCTTCTGGATCTCCAACACGGCGACGCCGCCCTCCAAGAGCGGCTTGAACAACACATCTAATAAACGAATTAATCAAAGGTAAGTTCACCAAAAGTGAGATGAATAAGGCATGAATGGATTATTTAATAATTCGGCATTTTACCAGATTCTTTCGCTATGACGAGAGATTTCGAGCACTTGCTCTGATTTGCTAAATTTAATTTAGCAGACTTTGCCATTTTTAAATCCTGAAATAAACATAATTAAAAATGGTCAGTTGTGACTTGGCCCTTCTTCGCCCAAGTTCTCCAAATTAAAAGTTAAAAATGGAAATAGGAATGGAGGCCGAAATGGGAAAAAGCCCTGGCAAGTTCGTTTCCTCCTTTGAATTGTAAAATATGAATGAAGGGGATGAAACGTTTGGACTTGCGAGGCCCCACATGTTTCCCAATCGGCTTTTAATGTCTCTAGTTGGACGTGAGCAGAAGCGAGGGCTCTGGGCAGAAAGGGCGACCAAGGCCTAAGAAGGCCATTATGGACGTCGAGAACGGAGCTTACTCGAGGGTGGAGGAGATGAGGACGAGGGGCAGCTCCGTGAGGACCACGTTGAGAGTCAACATAAGCCGAAGTGGCGGGTCGAACGTAGTTGATCTCACCAAGCAAGTGGAAAAGTGGAAATGTGTGGAATCCCGGGCACAGATCAACCACCAGACAAACACCATTTTAGCTCACACAACCAAACCAATTCTCACTCAGCCCCATGCTTTCCACCGTCTTGACTCTGCAGTCTGCTCATTTCTTTAGATGTAACCACCAGGGTAAAGTGAAACTTTACCGACATGCATTTAAGCCATTTAAGTATACCCCGTGTAAATGAAGGTCGTTAAATATGTACGGAGTCTCAATTAACCCGCGACGTAATATAGGGATAAACAGAATAAACTATAGCTTATTTTATTACTGTCACTGCATATTTTATTTTATCAGGTAATTTTTATGATTTATCTTATTGATCACTAAATTTATTAATCATTAATCTATCACTAGGAATACGATGTTGGGAGTAAAATACAGGGCCTAACTAAACAAATGTCACATTGGATTTCCTATCTTGCATTTCATCACTTTCTCACGCATATTAAAACACCAGAAATTGAAATATCATCTTTAATTTTAATCAGTAATCAGT
>VJMY01001284.1:0-15142 GCA_009869795.1 Neelides sp. FZ-2019 | reverse complement strand
GCGGTGCCCCCGGTGGAGGAGCTCCTGGAGGTGCCGGCGGCCCAACAATTGAAGAAGTCGACTAATCTTCACAACTCTACTAAATTTCAATTGATACTAAATATTATTACACAAATACTTTCCTATAATAGTAACTTAAATTCCTCGTTTTAACAATTTATTATAAATCCTCCTCGATAACGATAAGCTAATTTAAAAAACATCCCAAAATAAAAGGGATCAATAATTGTTTTCATGCAAGAGAGTACATCTTGTCTAACTTTATTAGTTTCTTATTTCTCAACTACCATACCATATTTTATATTAAATATTTAAAGTGTAAATGTGAATATGTCAATATCGATTAATAGTTGTTAATAAAACTTTTTGATGTTGAATGCCTTTTTAAAATACTGGAACTATTTATTATTTACTCTCCATAAACATCTTTTAATTCAGCAAATCAAAAATGGTTTGTTTTGAAGATGAATAGTTTTATAACATGTTTAGCTATCTATAGTTTCATTATTCAAACGTTGACTTTCCTATAAAATAGCAAAGGTTTTTTGCATTATTTTTGATCAAATTTTAATAAAAATAAAGATTGCAATTAACCCTATCATTCCTTTCAGCCACAATTTAAACAAGTAAACTCAGTGAAAGGTGTCCTTAAAAATCAAGTATTATAACAATGGATTGTATTCTCGTGACGTGAGTTATGTTATCATTGAATTATTTTATTTAATAAAATTTTGTTCGTTAACAAATAATTAATTTAGTTGAGACATTTAACATTTTTTAATTATATTAAATTCAGACTTCAAGGTTCATTAATCATCAAATTAATAATCATTTTCATTAGGATGTGTTTGTATTGATTGATTTTATGCATTCAGCATGAAATGAATTCATTATTTTTTATTTAAAATTTTTTATAAGCACGAATAAAATACTCATTATATGGAACAATCCGATCCAAAAACAAACCCTTTTTATGCAATTTTCCATATCTAACAGTTATACTACCCAAATAAACTAATTATGATATCTAAACCTAGCTATCAATATTTCCAAATATTTTTTGCAATTTTAATTAAATATAACTTAATTATTAAATTTTTATGAATTGACGAAGTATGATAAAGAATGAAATATTTTATAGTAAACCTAATTTTATAAAATGCACTAGCTCTTATGCTAATGATAAATAAAATGCTTATTGTATAACCAAATTATTTTTTAACCTTTCATTTTATTTCGAATAAACACTTCCATCAACGGAAAACTTTGTAAAATATTTTTCCAAAAGATGATCCATTCATTCAATGCTGTTTTTTTCTGAATGAGCAGCCTGAAATTTAAAGAAAATCCCCAATTAAAATCATAATAAAACACAATGACATTTAAAAATCACCTAATTGACAATCGATAGTTAAAAAATATACCTTCTGTTAATCTTGCCCTTCCTCCTGTCGGCTGACATAAAACGGTGGAACAGCCGGCACAGATTACTACAGATTGGGCGTGGCTGAAAACTGTCGTAATCTTATAACAGCCTGAAAATAAAAAACCAACCGGCATTAGCAAAATAAATAAATTATGATTATCTTTGGTAATGAGGTCTCTGTGCTGTTTGTCTCTTACCAGGGCACTTAACATCCATGAAGTATGAATTCGGATGTTGTACTAGTCTCTTTAACTTGTGCTTCCTTCTTTCCTCCTCTGGAGAAGGATGCAACAGGTCTTTCGCTAACTGTAATCAATCAAAATTCATTAACTTTATCGTTATTAAAAGTTTAAATGTGTAAATCGGAAATGCGGCATGCTCTTCCTATGCTTTACTATGCATATGGCCTCCATTAGGAATCCACATGCCACGCTGCAGATCCCTGTAGAATACCCGGCTCAATGACCATGCCGGGAGAGCGCCGCGAAGGCCTTTGTGGGTTTAAGTGACCCATTGATCCGCCCACGAGGTCAGCTGAGGTCGATTGTGGTTAATGGAACAGTTAATTGGTATTTACTTACAGGCATTTTGTGATTGCAGATGAGACGATTTCTTTTGTAAAGGATCCCGACGTACGAAGTGGCCGAGGTCTTTAGTGAACTCTGCTTGCCAAGCGCGAGAGTTCCTTGCCTCTCCTAACCCAACCTGTCGCTCTTTTCACAACGAAATTGGACGAGAAAAAGAAAGACAAGCTTCCAGATCTCTTCCTTATGGCTATTCCCTCCAGATGGCATTATTCGAATAATTCCTCCAGATCGTGTTAATTCATATCCTCCCATTTTTTGTATCGTCTTTTGGTCTCATGTTAAGATTATATTCTCAACTTGGTTTAAAATAATGAATAATCTAACCTCTTTATATCCTTTCATGTCGAATCTCTTGGTCGAGTTAATAATTTTAAAATGATTAAATAATAATACAATTAGCTAAATAAGTCAACAATTAAGAACTAACGAATTGCCTTTAGTGCATTAGTGATTAAAAATTGTTCAGGGGTGTTATTTTCATTGTCAGTGTCATGATTTATTTACATAAAGATATAAATGAAAATGATAATGTTAACATCTCTATAATAAAACTATTAGTAAGTATGATGCAAAAACTCCCAAAAAGTAGGATATAAAACTTTAGGTATAAATTGTCATGTATGTATCCACAAGATATAATGTTATTTAAAATTAAAATAATGTTTTAATCGATAATAATGTAATAATATATAAGATTTTATATGAAACTTTATCATCAATTTTACATGAATTCTTGAAATAATTTAGCAATTTGAAACGCTTCCTTTGAAACTGAAGCGTTGGTAAGGTTCGAGAACATTGCAACAACGACACCCTTAACGTCTGGTTGTTCACACGTCTTCTTGGTACAAATTTTATCGACAGTGTCATAGCCTTGTTCCTCATCCTTCTTTATATTCTTCGGAAATGTAAGTAAAAGGATCGAAGTTGATCCAATGGCAGCTCCGGTGTGAAAGACAGTCATAAGCTCACGCTCTTTGCAAAATGCACATTTTCTCATAACGTCACCAACTACGAAGCCAAGTCCGTAAGGCCAATCATCACTCACAGGTCTTTGTGCGAAACCTTTCCAAAGTTCGTCAATTGTGCATTTATTGATAAACGGAAGCTTTGGGAGATCTAAAAATTCAAATCATTAAAATTAACAAAATAGCTACTATCGTATAATTTCAAACAATTGAAAATTAATATTCATTAATATAAATCTTTCAACTAAACAAAGCACAAACCAGGATTATTTTTCTTCATTTCGTCATACTGATAAGAATAAAGTAAAATATGAGCGAATTGCGTCAAATCTTTAACGCTTGACAAAAAACCGCCTCCAGCCCATTTATAAGAGTTATCAACGTAAGGAGAGTTCTTTAGTCTTCCTTCCTTATCTCTTGAATAATATCTATAAAATGTGTTCAATATTAAAGTTTTTTAATGTTTTTAATGCTATTCAAATAGAATTTTTAGGATTGTGAAAATAGTAATATTTACCTTATTCTTTTATATATTATTGGATCATTTTCATCTAAAGTGGTATGTTTAAGTCCCCAGAAGTCAAACATCCTCTTTGAATGTTTCTCAAAGCTCTCGCCTACAAGTTTTTCGATAATTGCGGAAACGACGGTCCAACCGTGAGTGGTGTAATAGAATTTTGATCCTTAAATTTGTTAATATTTGCATTTAAATAATATTCGCCAATTATGTAGAAAACTTAATAATGTATGCAATTTCAAAAGGCACTTAAAATGACTAACCAGGAGCATGTAAAAGGGCATCATTTTGAAATAGTTCCATTGCTTTTGTTACAGACTCGAATTTATCTTTAATGAAATATTCTTTAAGTTCCATTTCTTTTTCCACTTCTTCTTTGGTTTTTTCGAGATCTTCCTTTTTCGTATAGTGTCTTATGCCAGACAAATGACTTAAGAGATGCCTTGTTGTAATCACGACCTATTAATTTACATTCCTTTATCTTTACCCATTATCTCTTATCATTTCATCTAAAAAATGTGAAATTAATAAATAACTTATCAGAAAAATGTATTTTTCGATGTAACATAATACCTTTTTTCCATCTATGTCTTTCTCGGGATATTTTTCCAAATATTTTTGTATTGGGCAGTCAATGTTAACTTTGCCTTGTTCCATGAACTTGGCAAGCATGGCCATTGTCATTGACTTGGAAATGCTTGCAATGCGAAAAATGGCATCTGGATGCATTTTTACATCGTTTTCAATGTCAGCATATCCAAAGCCTTAAAGATTCGTCACATGAAAAACAATATTGATTAAAAATTAAACATTTAGGATTTTAATGTTTCTTACCTTCACTCCAGACTGATTTCCCATTAATGCTGACATTGACAGCCACTCCAGGAATTCCGCCCTCGTCACGGAGTCTCTCACATAGTTTACGTGATTTAACGATTGCTTCATTAAGGCGACTTTCATCTTTGGTTATAGTCGATTTCTTTATTGCACGCTCAAACTTTTTGTTGTCTATTTCGCACGAATCCATTGCTTCAGATGAAATCACTTTCGTTTTATCAAAATATGAAGATAATATGACAGCTCCAAATATTCCAGTTCCTGCACCGAGCGCAAATCCCAGTTTTGTGGCTTTCCTCTATAATACAATGAAAACATAATCACGAATCCCAAATGATCAATGTTCTAATACATAAAACTTTACCATTGTTGTTGAAAATTATCAATTCACTCCAACAAGTTCAATTCATGAATGGTTCATGTATGTAATGCATTCATGAGTTCACCAGTGTGATCAATGATCATTCTTGATAAACTTTTATTTTGATCGTCATTTCATTACTGAAATAAGTTTATATATCCACTTTTAACACACATGTGAATTTCAGAGCATTGGGTTTTGTAATGTATTGTAAAATCAAAAAGAAAACTCATACCTTCCTTCATTAGCAGGATCACATACAAAGTCCTGTTCTGTTGATTGTGGATTCTTATGTTATATTGGTTCAGATGGGAAGTGTGCTTAAGAAACGTGCTTCACACTTATAAAGACTAATTTATTAATCTATTCTATAAACTACACTCCTATCCTATGTCTAATGAAGTAGGGCACTCAGCTGCTGAGCAAAACAGACATGCGAATGCGAACATCATATGATCCAAATAAAGCAAGCCAGAGAGGAAACTCGTTTATTCTCACCATCAGTTCTCATTGATAGATTGATAGTTCATTCATCTGCTTCATCTACATAAAGTATTAAAACTAGTCCATGTGCAAAACTCTTATGTAGACATAATAAAATATTTTGAATGAATTATTCATATAGGCAATGCATTGTAAATTAAAGTCATATAAAATTAATTCAATTTTTAATCTCAATTCTTCAATAAAAATTCATTGAACATGAATTTCTTGCCACATTTCGCCGTTGGAAAAGTTGTAAAAGGTAAAAATAATAAATAAAATGTTAACAGTTCTTCTCAAACCCCAAAACATAAAAATTAAAGTTGTAAAATCTTGTTTATGCTAATGGCTAATAAGATTATGTTAATAATTCCTAATTATACTATAAATATTATAAAAATTTTGATAAGTTTAAAGTGTATCATTTTACGTTATTTAGGATTCGGGAGAGGCTCCAAAACCCTTGGAATCCCAACTGCTAACTTCGAACAATCAATTGTTGACCGTCTTCCTTCAGAAATGAAAACCGGCATTTATTTTGGATGGGCCAAAGTGAACGACTCTCCTGTTTATCAAATGGTCACTTCTATTGGTTGGAATCCTTATTTCAAAAATCAACTAAAGTCAATGGTAATCCCTTGTAATGAATTTCGAATCTAATTTTTAACTTATTCAAATGAGATGATTTTATATAGGAAACTTACATACTGAACGAATTTTCGGAAGATTTTTATGGTGCTCAATTAAAAATTTGCCTTGCTGGATATATCCGTGATGAAATGAACTTTAATAGCATAGGTGAGTTTAATTTATTGAGAATAACTTCTGACTTGGATATTTAATTTTTAATTTTAAACATGTATTTGATTGTTTGATAATTTTTTAGATGAATTAAAAGCTGCAATACAATCTGACGTTGAAAAGGCTCTTAAAGAATTAGAAAACCCAACGTACAAGAAATTGTCTACATGTGAATTTTTCAATGGACATCAAAATGGGGAATATTCATAAAATAACTTTATATTTTTTTAAAAAATTAGCGAAAGGTGTCGGAGTCATCACAAATTAAAGTCAACCTAACTAAAATCTCCAATAATGTTTTATACATACCTAGAATCTCCAATCTGATCATGTTTTAAATGTTTTCTCTGAATTTACAATACTATTTTTATATAAAAAGTTTTATTATTTTAATTTGATATTATTCATTTATCATTTAAATATGTTTGTAGTCTACTGGTAAACTACATTTAATTTACATATTTTATTATTTTAAAATGTAAAATTGCTAAAAATGTTAGGAATAAATACAATTTTATAAATTATTATGTGAAATTAATTTATTTTTCCTTCTCCAATCTTACAAATGTTAACTCGAGCATATAATTTAATTGTAGGTCATATAACGAGGAGTGGCAGAAAACTTAGCATAAGCCTTGATAACTTTGTTGATGGCTTCCAAAAAGTCCTTCTCTGTAGCAATCTTTCTACGAGCTCGAATAGCGAACATTCCTGCTTCAGTGCAAACTGATCTGATTTCCGCTCCTGTAACGAAAACAATTTAGGACTTTAAACTTTAATATACAGACTGCCTTTTCAAAAGATAAAGAATTGAAACATAAATATAATTCACATGTTCCGTTAAGTAAAATTAATAGCATACCAGTAGAATTGGGACAAAGACGGGCCAAGAGTTCAAAGCGAATGTCGCGTTCAACGGACATTGACCGTGCATGAATTTTGAAGATATGAGTTCTCCCCTCGAGATCTGGAAGCCCAAACTCGACTTTTCTGTCAAGGCGCCCTGGACGCATGAGAGCTGGGTCAAGAGTGTCTGGTCGATTGGTGGCCATAAGGACTTTGATGTTTCCTCGTGGATCAAATCCATCCAGTTGGTTGATGAGCTCCAACATTGTTCGCTGCACTTCATTATCACCTCCAGCTCCATCGTCAAAGCGAGCTCCTCCAATGGCGTCAATTTCATCAAAAAAAATGAGACAAGCTTTCTTGCTCCTTGCCATCTCAAAGAGTTCTCGAACCATTCGAGCGCCCTATTTGCAAAAACATTATAATTTATAACCATGAAATATATTTATTTTATTAAAGTAATTAATTTTTATGAATATATTTTCATTTACTTCTCCGACGTATTTCTGAACTAACTCAGATCCAATGACTCGGATGAAACAAGCATCAGTTCGATTGGCGACAGCTCTCGCGCAAAGTGTCTTTCCAGTTCCAGGAGGTCCAAAAAGAAGAACGCCCTTTGGAGGCTCAATTCCAAGATTCACGAACCGTTCGGGCTAAATAAATTGTAAAAAATAAACTTGAAAAGTTCAATTCGTTGGCTATGCTAATCTCAAATCCCAATTAAATTAATTTACAAAATAATTTCTCATTACATGTAAAAGAGGAGTTTCAACGACTTCTCTCAACTTTTCAATCTGTTCCTTGCAACCTCCGACGTCAGCGTAAGTAACATCAGGCTTTTCTTCGACTTGCATCATTGTTACAGATGGGTCGATTTTCGGTGGAAGTGGAATATGAATTTGGTATTTGTTTCGATCAACCCTGTTGTTAAATCACATGTTAACTCAAATATTTTCAAGTTAATTTAGTTAAAACTTGAAAGTTATATAATTTTACCCAACACGCATTCCTTCTTCAATGTCAGTTGGAGCGACGGAATCAGCTAAATCCACGACGAATTTTGCAAATTGCTTGACGTTGATAATATATTTCGCATCATCGTTTTCGCCTCTAATAATCTTTGTGCATCTTGCCACCTAAAAAGTAAGAAGTTTTAAATGGGTTCATTAATTCGTTTGACTTTGATCATGAAAATGAAAGGGTAAATACTTGGAGAGGTTGCTCATTTTGCAAAGTTTGCTTGTCGGCAGCCAAATCCCAAAGCGAAGGAGGGGCAAGACCCGTGTCGCTTTCCTTAATGCCACTCAATTCATTGACCCGCTTGATGATGGATTGAATGTCGTCTTCGACTTGTTTAATGGACTTCGAATAAGGTCCTTGACCCTAGATTGAAATGGCACTCACACTTACAAAATTCTAAAGCATTCCATCAATATTCTTTAAAATATACTTACATAGGTTTTGAGTAGTGCAATATCGCCTTCGTCCAGTGCTAATATTAAAAAAGACTGATTAGAACAAAATTTCAAATTATAAAATTGTGTAAAAGACCAACTTTTGATTTCCTTTTCCTTTTCTTCTTCTCCGGCTCCACTTCCCTTCACCTTCCTCATATCATCTCCCAAATAGTCTGGCATCTTTACAATGTTACTCTCACTGATTTAATTACAAAAAAGGTTAGGTTTTTAAACAAATTTTAATTGAGATTCCTGATGAAGTCAAATTCCAATTAATTTAATAAATTTCTAACCTGAATCCAACACAGAATCCAATCTTCCAATCCAATGCCAATCAATCAAAATCTGCTTTGTAATCGACGGAATCCGCTAAAATGTTATTTTAAAATCGCATTGAATAGTACTATATTGCAGGTTTGTTTCTATAACCCCATATCTTCCGTTCATCATGCAAACTTCGAATTCTCATATTTTTCATATGCAATATGCATTTATGCACTCAGTGTTCTATATATAATTTCATTTCAACTCGTCGTTTTCCAATAAATTACTCAAATAAAAACTATTCAAACAGCCAAAAAGACTATTTTTGAACTCGATTTATTATAGATAAATTAGTTTACAAATAATAATAACTTCATTGAGTTTGCTCACTGAATAAAATCCCACAAAAAATTTAAGCCCATTACATACTTTAACATTACAGGTATTTAAGTAATGAATTGAATATAAGTAATATCAAATATAATTGTTAAAAATTAGCCAATTAGTAAACTTTTATGTCAACGAAATGCAACTGATATAAAATGCCTTATATAAGGATCAAACTTTTTAAATGGCGTAAAGGAAAAAATATGAAATCTGAAAAGTGTAAAATTCTGATCTTAATCCATTTAGGATTCAAATAGCATTCTTTTTTATGGAATAAGATTTTATAAAGTTATAGTCTATAAAATATTGGAGACGTCAAGTCCAGATTCATTTAGAGATCCACTTTTCTCGAATAAAAAATATATCATCTTTCTGAACTTATTAAAGATGAGCTAATTCTATTGAAGATATAGGTATTATCTATAAATAAGATGATGATTTTATGGCTTCTGATAAATAGCTCCAATGATTCCGCAAGCAAGACGTCCACCAGCATTTCCTGTTTTCTTGCTTCCATCGTCACCTCCTTTTCCCAAATCGTCTTCTTTCTCATGAACCACAAATGCTCTTCCAAGGATTGAGTATTCTCCAAAAAGTGTGAGCTGTCCATCCTCAACCTTGATGCTTGCCACTCCATTCTCATCTGATTTCACATTCCCAAGGTCTCCAATGTGTCTCTCTTTAGCATTTTGACCGCCATGCAACATCTACAATTTAAATGAAAGTTAGAACTAAACATGTAAACATCCTAGAGTAGAAGAAAGTGGAAATCATTGCATCACCCATTGACTCATTCGCATCAGCGGTATAAATGAATAAGTAATTGAAGCTAACTACAAAATCCTCCTTACTTGAAGCGGATTGTAGTGGCCTCCAGCTGAAGTGCATCCTTCTCTAATGTCCCCACTTTCATGAACATGGAATCCGTGAATGGTGTTCTGTGAGAGTCCAGTTATTTCTCCTGTCACTACAACTGGAGACTGTGCATCAATTTGAGTTAAGAGAAGCGACCCTTTGACATTCGACTTTTCATTCCCGACATTGAAAACCACAACGGCCTTTGATGGCTAAAAATTAATATTTTTTAATATGAATAATAAATATATTAAACATTAATTTGACAACTTATAATTTTAAACGGCTCTAAGCATGTGTAAATATAAATTTTGTTCCGTACCTCTGCATTCCCTCCATTTGAAGTCGTAGCAAGACACACTGTAACGATAATGGCCAAAACAACCGCAGACACGAGACCTCCAATTAAAATTTTGACCATTTTCATTTGCCTACAAAACGAGTATTGAGGATTTGAGAACTCAACGTCAGCTTTATAGGAGAATATGAAAATAGAATTTAGAAAGTATCGGCTCGTCCCATTGCAGAGATCTTTAAATAGGTACTTTGGTATATATTTAACGATAAGTTGAAATGAATAGAAATATTGAAATATATACATACTACAAGTAGAAGAAGAGCGTAGCGTCTTCACTTAATTCAATAGATCCTGTTCTGTTAACAAAAAATTCTCAACTCTTCGCTCTGAGGTTAACCTGTTGACCGACTTGGATTTATGCTTTGTGGTTTGATGCGCTGGTGTTGACTCTTACGTAGAAGAGTTTTCAAATAGACAAATGCAAAACTATTATTCAAAAATGACTTGAATTTGAATGTTTTGGAACTGACCTTGTAAGCGAGTCCTGTGGGATTTGAAGGCAACTGATGACTGAGAACTGATTCTAATAAAGCAGCAAAGTCAACAACTTGATTCGCCGAATCTTTGCATGAGAATAAGGGAAAAGTATTTATGAAATTTCTTGGGTTATAATTTAATACGAGGATACTCGCACTGTCTTAATTCTACCAACACTAGACGTTGTGTATATAAAAAAAGCTTATGAAATCCCATGTTATAAAAGTACCCATGAATGCATTGCATTGAAGCATTGGAAATAAACTGACTGATACACATGTTTTGTATTAAAAATAGATAAATAGACAAAGAGATAATAATATATAGGTAGGTTCTTTTGAGAGGTATGAATAATTTCTTGCCTGCTTCATTCATTCGGAGAAATTTATTAGTCTGTCGTATATAAAAAAAAGTGCAAAGTCGACTTTTGACAATCATTTTATGGTATAAGAGTAAGAGGCGTGTATAGAATATAACACTCTTTCTCATTATATTGTACCTTTAGGCATTGAGATTCATGCTCATCTACATGATAGAAAAATCTCTAACACAAGATGCAAATTACACAATGAGTTGAAACTTGCTTAAAATACGCTTATGAAATTCTTTTTAGGCTTCAATGCGCACCGTTGCGAACACGCACGCATGTTTAATATATGCAAATAGTTTGTTGCATATATGAAATACAATTAAAGGCAAAGGTGGAGCAAATAAATTATATCATTAACCAAAATTCTGTCAGGATTTGTATTAATTTTAAAAAGGTGAATTGGACTTTATAATTGGATTTGAATAAATATCTCATTTTTCTTAAATAACTTTATGCTAATGAAATGACATTTCTATCAAGAATGTTATTAAAAACTAAATATGATTTCAATTAGACAAATTTATTTAAAAAAAGGTGCTGATTTAAATACTGATTTATAGTATAAAAACAGCAATAAGTCTTTAAATGAATGTTATGTAATTTTAAAGAATTTGACAAAAAATCTTTTGGCCTCGAGGAAAGTCACCTTGATAGCTGTCGCTATATACAATTTTTTTAGGATTTCATATTTAGGTATGCTTAAATATTTTAAATAACACATCATATTATTGTATATCATGAATCATGAGACATGGCACAAACAAACTCTATATTAATAAAAAAATAAGTAAATATTTTAATAACTACTTGGTGGATGATGATATGATGAGAATATTGAGTAATTTGATTCATGCTTTTCAGATAGTAATAAGCATAAGCTCGCGACATAGCCCTTACATGAAGAAAACACTGATGTACGTCGATTTAGCTGAAAATTGGTAATAAAATACTTAAATCCTATTTATACTAACATGTATATGTGGCTAGTACTAAAGTTGGCCGAAATCGGCGCAATATTTTTTCAAACCCCCAAATTTTCACTACTCTAAATATAAATACCCGTTCAATGGATATCCAAGCAAAAAGCAAGGCCAGTTTCGTCGAGAGATGAAATTCGATTATACTATGCCGTGTTCAATTCATTTTCCCCCCACTTTTTTCTCTTAATTTAATTAACGAACATCAAAAATATCCTCATATACTATGGTTTAAATTAAAATTAGCTAATAAAAAAATCATCTAAATTGGTATTTTAATTATAAATTAATTGGATTCACTAACATTATAAAGTATCTTTGTTAAAATGAAATTGCCTAGTTCTTATATACATACGTGTAAATAATTTTTTTTATAAAAGGGTCACAACCAAGTGGATAGAAAAGTTGGAAAACCTCTAAAAGAAAATATCCAGATATGGATGAGAATGAAATAAAAAATGAAAGAATGAAATAAAAAAATAACATTTTTAATTAAACTAAAATTTATATAAAATTTATATTTAAAAATTATCATTTTTTCATATTTATCTTCAAACAGAATAATATTTTTAAGATTTGATAATTTTTAATTAATAAATGCAATTTCTATAATAAAAATAAGTTATAGCTAATTGTCTGAGAATAAAATAAATACCTTAAAAGAATTCTTCGTTGGTTTCTTGATCCTTTAATTTTTATTTTTCGAATAATAATTTTTTATTTAAATCTGGCATTATAATTCAAGTGGTTGATATAACGAAGAGAAAATCGACTACTTGTTACATATAGTCAAGAAAAACTGCTGAGTAAGAAAAGGGATTAAATACAAAGGCACTTTAATTAGTAAACCACATTTAAAATCAAATTGACAAAACTTAAAATCTTTCCTCAAAAAGGCAAATCGCAAATGTAATGTAATACCCATTATTTACATATGATTTTATTTACATTTATTCTCCTTTACATTGTTTAAGATTATTGAAAGTTGAACAAAATGAAAGATTGCATTATTATATGCAAATAAAGGTAATGCTCCAAAATACTACAATAAAGTACTTTTTAGGCTTACAAATTGAATTGAATTCATTACGAAAAAATGATTAAAATTCTAGTATTTAATCAGTAATTGGTAGAGAAATTTTGTCTCTAAACAACGATAGAAATAAAATCATCAAGTTTATGTGCGTCTGAGGTATGATTGAGAAACATTTTAAACATTTGAGCAAAATATAAAAAATCACGTAATCTTCTTTAGCTTTGCTTGATTATATTGTTTATTTATTTATTTTAATCTAAAATTATAAACAAGTTAACTAACTGATTAATTAAATTGATTTAATTTCCCCGTTTTTGGACCCAATCTTGAGAAGATTGCCTTTGTTCGCCAAATGGGAATTTCAATACAGTTTCGTTCTTTGTGAAATGAGCCACTTAGATGTGAGCCAATGAGTGGGATTTTCTTACGTCGAATTCACCGCCTTATTCAATCATAGCACGCCAAAAAAGGAATGATTTTTGAAATCATTTTCATCGTTTTCACGACGCATGATGATGATCCAATTATATCAAAGTAAATTAAATCTGTTAATAAAATTAAACTAAATTACTATTAATTACTAAGTTTAATTAAATTAAATTGATTCAATTATTTGATGCTAAATCGTTGGTGGAGTCTATATATCCGACAAGCACTGCTATTTGAACTTTTTTCCCCAAAAATCGAATTTCCTAACCAGATATCTTGAAATTGCCACAATATGTGACAAACGCACATTTCCAAATTCAATGACTGGAAAGACAATCTTTAAAAATATGATATAAACATATCATCAACCTTTAAAATATATCGATCGAATAACATAAACATAAATAAGCCTAAGCTGCCTTAACGGTATTTGTCAAATGTTAGAAAAATTTTAGCACCATAATAAAAAGAGCCATTCAAATTAAAACGGCTTGAATCGCTTGAGGTGGAAACTGCTAGTGTATCCGCAAGAGCCTGAAAAAGCAGGCTTGATTAATTCATTTGCTGGTTTTCTTGAAGAAGTAAATCTCATAAAATTATTATTACAAATTCCCTAATATTTGTAATAATAAAAGCAAACGTCTTGATAGAAATAAAATTTAAAATAAATAACATCATTTTACATTAAATATTGATGAAGTAAATGTAAGTTTAAATTATTTTATAAATATTATTGTTGAGTCAATATCAGTGCAATATTGGCTGCGTCGGGTACTTGAGTTAAAGTTTTAATGTTTGAGTATGATAGGCAGTATGCTAAAATGTATGAAGTGAAATGCCTTATGAAATGCCAATTGCAATTCCTTATATCCTCGGTATATAATGGAACTAAAAAAATATTGGGGATACTAGCGATTCCACGTCGTAACCCTCCGTAGCCGTATATATACGACTCCTCTATCATTAATATATCATAACAAATAATTTTGAATATACGACTCCAGCGCGCCTTTCAAAACTCCCTTCTACTTCCATGCATTAGCTCTGTTAAGTTGTATGAGTAGGGACTCTGGGGTCTATTATCATACGAGCTTACGAGGTTAACACGTTACTAGGATAACTTAATCGCGAGTACCCCCATCAAGTCTTCTCTCATTCTCTTCTTCTCCAGTAGAGTCAGTCAATCCACTTGAGAGTCATCATTCCATCTTAGCTCAAGTTTCACTATTCCGGACAATTGTCAATTCACAAAAATTGTACATTCAACGGCAGATGCGCGTAAGATATTTATTTCATATTAATTAATTAGAATTTTGATATGCCTATCATTAATATATCATAACAAATAATTTTGATAAATAAATGTAGGAAAATACAAAAACCGGCATTTGCCACTCAATGTCAATGTTTTTTAATGTCGATTATCAATTTAGATATCATATACATATAATTATAAAAACGTAAACAGAACATGCTTCTATTTTAGAGTGATTATAATTACCTCAGGTCTGGATAAAAAATTTATCAAGTGGTTTAGATTATAAATTCATGATAAATTTTTATTATTGCCGGTTTCATTTTCGTTTAATTTTTTCGATTATTCTTTTTGTGAGAATATCAATTTCATTTCAGTAGGACTTCCAGGTGTAATTTAATTAGTAATTATTATTATGTGAGCTTATTATTGTCAATAAATAATAGAA
>VJMY01001283.1:0-15151 GCA_009869795.1 Neelides sp. FZ-2019 | reverse complement strand
TATATATTCAAAAACACGAAGTAATTTTAGTAATTGGGCCTTGAAGCAAGCCAAGGCATAGATGGCTGGAGTGCTGGAAATTGGTAAATATTTTTTTTAAGTATTCCACAGCTACTTGAACATTGTCTTAAAGACTTTGGCACTAAATTGAATATTTCCCCAAGATTCTCGTCTTCGGTGCTCAGCCTGGCGAGAAATGGCTTGTTATTGCAATTTGATCGTATAAATTATCTTGTTTGAAGTGAGTTGGAGCTTAAATTAATTTATATTTCAAATAACATTTTATGTATAAAAATTGAATAAATTCACTAATTTATTCACTAAAAGATTTTGATATTGATAGAAGAATAACAGTGACCACGTTATTCAATTTCTCCAATTAAATTACCATTCACAAATTGTATTATTCAATTTGTTAAAAGTTGCAAATTTGGAAGGCTGTCGAAATTGTGAAATGCTGATAAGGGTCTATTTTTAAAGGCTTAGTGACGTAGCGTAAATCTTCTAATAATTATGCTTTTAAATAAGTGTATTGGCCGGGCGGCTCGATTTTTGGGAACAGGGCTCGTAAAAGGACTACTCTTATCAACAATATACTTATTTTACATATACCTAATATATTGTAAATATTGCGCTTATTATATTGGGTAATTTATACATAATATATGAGAATTGCCAATAAAAAATCTTAATGAATTTGAATTCCTCTCGCTCTATATAAAATCAAAATCTGTTTTCCAAACTCTTTTTAAACCTTAAAAAACAATATATATAATATCGTAAAACCATTATTTAATATATCAATTTGTTTTTCATAGGGACTCTTATTATATATTTTATTTTATATAAAATTAAATAAGATGTATTTTCTTAAAAATGCATAAAATAAATTTTTGTTAATTGTGTTTATAATCATAAATATCAGGAAACATAAGTTAATGACTTAAAAGCGTAAATCAAAGTCTAATGAATACACGTGCCACCAAAACTTTAGCATCTATTACGATTATGGTTTTACTTTCCTTAATTAACCATCATATAATCTTCAATATATGGGATTTATGTTTTATAAGAGGAAATAAATTGTTCAATTTCTGGACCTTTGTAACTGACATAGAGTTCAGGTGTATGAAATGCACAAAAAGCAAAACGAGAATATGATTACAAATGTATGCAGGTACATCTTATATAAAATATGCTGGTTGGAATACTTATTGCAATTTTTCCCTGTTTTTATAGGAGTGTAATTAGTACCTACATTAGACGCACATATAAAGTTGATGTGATCTTCTAGACTGTAAATGTACAAAAAAGTAAAGCTATATATGTTTATTACTTTAATAATTGTATTTATAAGGAAGAGAAACAAGGCTAGAATTTTATTCTTTCTTTAGAGCATAAATATTTAGCCAGTTGGTATTGTCTAGACTCAATAAGCATTTGAGTTATGTACAATATCCTGTATATTTTACAAAAATTTTAATTTATTAAAAATGAAAATAAAATGGATACTCGGCCAAACGTTTATTTGAAGACTAAAAATATTTTTGAACTCCTGAACATCCTTAAAGTTTTAAAGCTCAACATGATTTATAAAAAGAAAATATTTTCACGTTTCACATTATATTTCTTTATAATTATTTTCTCCTCGTTAAGTAAATGCGTTCATTGTCAAGATTATCAGTTAAAGTTGGAAAAAGGATATGACATTGTCAGAGCAGAATCCTATTTCAGAAATAAACACCTTGTGAAGTTTCAATTAAAGTGTTTGTTTTTCAATGGCACGTGTGATTTGGTGGGAAAGTAAGTTTCATGCTTCTATATGTACTGTTTTGTAATACTTAATATTTCTATTTTAAAATATGCAAATATCATAATAATAATCGTATTAATTTTTTATTTTAGATGGGTCAAAAGTAAGTTTTAAAATAACAAATGATTTTTATATTTTTATAATGAAACATTTTTATATATTTTGATAAATACTTAGAATAACTATTATGGTGAATCTAAATAATTATAATATTTTAAATATATAATACTTTTTAGCACGATATTTAAGTGCATTTTGGGGCGATTGCATTCTCTGTACTCGAATTCAAGCAAAATGGATTGAAAATATTTTTCCTTCAATTATTGATAACTTTCCTGAATTGTACCGAGCGGCTCTTTCCAAATTTCTCATGAATTTAGGAATAACAATACCCTATGAAGAAGAATTAAGGGTCAAAAGAGCATTTGATCTCTAATTAAAATACCTATTAAAATATTTAAGAATTTTTTATTAATAATGACAAATTTTGTATACCTAATAATTTGTATTGAATAATTTATTATTGATTTTGATAGTCATAATTTTATTTTGTAATTTATAACACAACAATGTAATACAAATCAATGTAATTAAAACATTTGATTATCTTACTATTATATTTTAACTATAATAAGGTAGAGTAGATTATACAATTACTCCTATACAAGACTTTGTTTTGTTGTTCAACCAAAACTTCCCACACAAGACTTGAATATTTAATCTAGAAATAAATTTTATTATAATTACTTATATAACAAGTATTTCATATTATTGAATAAAATGTTGAATCCGTTAAAGACGGAAACGTGTTTGATCATATATAAGTAAAAATCAATTATTAAATATGGAATAATTTTTTTTGTGCCTCAAACAATTACATTTGCTTCGTGTAATTAAAACATTTTAAAATTTCGTTTGAACTGACAGACAACGAGTGGATTTCGCGTGGATGTTGATGATTAGAATAGCATGGCAAATGTGCAAAAAACCATATAATTATATGTTTAATCATTAATATAAATATTAGGTAAACTCTTTTCATTTTCACTTAATCCAACACTTGTAATAAAACATTTTTACTTTTTCATTTAAAAGCATTTAAGTTAGAAGGTTTAAACTCGCTGGCCTTGAAATGCCATAGACAAATTCTCATCGACATAGCACTTAAATACTCCTTATATTCAATATTGACTTGACATTTTTTACCCTTAACATTGGAATAAACGAACGAATTATCATTAAACAATTTTAAGAAAGATACAATTTCCGCGATTAAATCCTATAGTCACTTATATAATTAATTTGGTTTGGAATGAGGATTAAAATGGCTTTTCATTTTTGCACTAATTTAAACATTACATTATATTCATTTTAATTCATTAATAACAGTATGCCGAATTCGAGTGTATACTTTAACGTACGATCATAATATTGAATAAGTTTTTATAAAGACTAGATTAAATGTGACAAAAATATTTATTTAATAAGATAATTAGTTTTCAATGTAGTCCATCAAGATTGATATCATTATAATTCTATTGAAGAGACCATATGTAGCATCTTAATATGTAAAAAAGCTTTATGTCTGTGCTTTTCCTATATAATGCACTAGAGCACAATAAATTCCATCTTAGCCCAACACATGGTTGATTTGATTACACATTAAGATATTGATGATGTGTAGCTTATAGTATGTTAATTTAGAACAATAAAAGTAGCTATGCTTAAGCTTTACAAGCATAGGGTATTAAAGCTTTTACAAATATACTTTTTCTTGAGCAAAAAGCGAAACAAGTTTTTCCTTGTTTGGCAGAGAGTCTCAAGGAGATTTCCTCACTTCACTTCCACTCCATCCCCAACATCATCATGGGGTCTCAAAACATGAGGTAAAAATTATATTAATTTACCCAAGTTGAGTTTATTTGTTCCTTTTTAATTCAAAATATAGCCTAATTAATGGCTAAAATAGCGTAATTAAATATTAAATATTATTTTAAATGAATAATTTTCCAGCTATAAGAACGAAGGCTTTGAGATGGACACTGGCAACAATGAGATTGAGAAAGAGGAGACTTTTCGACATGCCGTGAGAGTTTTTGACGCCAATAAGAGATATGGAAGTAATATGGTGCTCGAGAACTTGAACATGAATGTGAAAGAAGGATCAATGTAATAAATGGCAAAGATTTAAAAACAAAAGAAATTTTAAGATTTTATTATTATTTGCGATTAATATTATTATAAGGATAGTTTTAATTAATTTTTAATTTAGCTATGCGTTGCTTGGATCGAGTGGTTGCGGGAAAACAACCCTGTTGGCATGTTGCGTTGGGATGAGAAAATTGGATGATGGTGAAATTCGGGTCTTTGGTCATTCACCGGGTTCAAAAGAGGCAGAAGTGCCGGGAAAAAGAGTTGGATATATGCCACAAGTATTTTTTTAAATTGAATTATATTATATCAATCATACAGTAAGGTCGGTTAAAGGGCTCCCATAATTCAATATTCGTCCCAATTTATAGCATAAACTAAGACTCGCGATATGTGACTTCGATGGCGTACACACAGACCCACTTGACAAATAAAGCCATGTTCTATAATTCCTTTTGAACCCTTTTACCGACCTCACTGTATGCTTACTATGATATAGATTAATTAATTCATTAGTTGCAGTTTTTAAATAGAGTAAAAAGGAAATTTTGATTGTATTGTTCAAATATTGATATTCAATTACTCGCTCTTGAACATAATTTATTCAATCAAATAGGAAATTGCCTTATTTGGAGAGTTTACTGTACAAGAAGCCATGAATTATTTTGGAAAAATAGCTGGAATGAAACAATGGAAAATAGACGAACGTCTCAGTTTTCTCGTTAAATTCCTCAATTTGCCACCTGACGTTACAAGACAAATTAGAAATCTTAGGTGAACCATTTATAATTTAACAAGTTATTAAAGCATTAAAACAATAATAAAAATGAAAAAAATAGTGGCGGTCAGCAAAGACGAGTTTCCTTTGCTGTTGCCTTAATTCACGAACCCGAGCTTTTGGTTTTGGACGAACCGACTGTTGGCGTTGATCCTTTGCTAAGACAATGGTAAAGATTTACACATAAAACCTATTTATTCTTAGGATCATTGTTTTTTTTATAAATCGAATAAAATAAATTATTTAATTTAATGAAGTTATTTAATTAACGTTCTATTATTCGATAAGTATTTGGGAGCATCTTATACAATTGACCTCATCAAAGAAAACGACTGTGATTATCACGACTCATTATATAGAAGAAGCAAGTCAAGCTTCAACTGTAAGAATAGCTAATAATTCATATGACTAAATATTAATTAGATTAAACAGTTTTCATAAAATTCCAAATTCCTAAATTAATCTCTTAGCTCGGAATTATGCGAAACGGAAAACTATTGACTGAGAAACCCCCTCAGTTTCTCCTAGAGAAGTATAAAATGAATCTTGAACAAACGGTTCTTCATTTATGCCGCCAAGACTCGGCCAACTCAGAAGTTCATTCTTCAGCCTCGACGAGCTTTGGCTCTGACAATTGGCTCAAGAAAAAATTAGGATTCAAAAAAGAAGATTCCGCGGATTCTTCTCTGCCCATCGTCTCTTTCAAACGCTCCTTTACAACTTGTTTTTCTGATTCTAAAAAGCCAGTGAACAGACAAATCTCAAATAACGGTTACTACGAAAAACGGCCATATTCAAGAACCCAAGCTTTTGTAAATTCTAAAAACCGAGTTTTGGCGCTTGTGCGGAAAAATTTACTTTGCATGTGGCGGAATATTGGTTTTGTCATTTTTCTTTTTTGTCTTCCGGCAATTCAGTTAATTTTGTTTTGCTACACAATGGGCGGTGAGCCGAAAAACGTTGAGTTTGGTTTAATTAATCTTGAAATGGGCAGAGATCATTGTGAAATTCCGGAAGGATGTATTTTCTCTAATTTGAGTTGTAATTTTTTGGCTGCTCTGCCAAAAGAGGATTTAAAACTACGGAATTATGACAATGTCGAAGAAGCAACTGAGGCGATTAAAAAAGGAACAATTTGGGGTTATCTCTTATTCCCACAAAATTATTCAAAGAATCTCAATGAAGCATTTTTTACTTCTGCCTTAACCGTGGACGAGGAAATTCTGAACGGCTCAAGACCTCAAGTTAGAATGGACATGACAAGTAAGAAATTTATAATTATTTTTTTGTGGAGTTATTGATTTTTATAAAATTCGAAATTGTAATTTTAGGTCAGCAAATTGGTTTTGCTATGAAGAGAGTCTTTTTCGACACGTATCAGAATTTTACTAAAGAACTGTTAGTAGCATGTGAACAAAGCACGTTATCCGGTGAAAATCCAATCACAGTAATGACAGATAATCATTTATTAATTAACCAAAAATACTTTTAAAAAAAATCTCAATCACTAATTTAAGAATAAATATAAAGTGATGAAAATATTGAAAATTTTAGTTCCTTAATCCTGTTTATGGAGAAAATGAACCTGACTTTACTGAATTTGTTGCTCCTGCTGTTTTTCTAATGTATTCATATTTTTTACATTTAACACAAACTTGTTATATTTCAAAAATTTCTTATTGGTGATTTTTCATAAGTAAGTGGTTTTTGTTTCAGTTTGAATTTTTTCATGGCTATTACGCTCACTGGCCAAGTTCTTATAACTGAAAAGAAAGAAGGAATGTTCGAGCGAAGTCTTGTTTCTGGAGTCACGTATTTTGAGTCAATTCTCTCTCATGTCATTTCACAATACGGCGTCATGTTGGGCCAAAACTTCCTGGCTTTGGTCATTCTTTTTGGTTGGTTTGATGTCACAATTTTGGGGCCTTTGCATTATGTCGTTTTGCTCCCAATTCTTCAAGGAACTTGTGGAATGTTGCTTGGTATTTTAAAAAATTATTTTTTAACTTTAATTATTTTACTTTACCTTTAATTATTTTACTTTACCTTTAAAATTGAGTCATTTCATTTTTTAATTTATTTATTCGTTATGTTTACCCCTATATCTTTTTAATTTTTTGAATTTCCCATATAGGATTTGTCATTTCCATCATTTGTGAAGAAGAACGTAATGTGATGCAACTGACGCTCGGGTGCGTGATGCCAAATTTCCTCCTTTCTGGAGTCATTTGGCCATTGGAGAGCATGCCGCCATTTTTGAAAGCCTTTGGTTGGTATTGGCCTCAAACTCTTGCATGTGAGAGCATGAGGTCAATGTTGGGTCGTGGATGGGGAATTGACCATCCTGCCGTCTATGCAGGATTTATTGCTTCCATTGTTTGGATCATTATACTCATTGCGCTCATTTACATTTCTAGCATTTTCAAGTCTAAATCTAAATAATCGAATAAAGTTTAACATTAATCATTTAATCCTATCAAAATTGTAGTTTTATAATAATTGCTTTTACTTGATAAAAATACAATTTAAATATTCTATAATTTTATTGAATCCACACATTAATTGTTTTTAATTAACATTTATAACTGATTTATACTTTAAAAAATAATAATGTTAAACTTTAATTATGAAATAATAAGGCAATAATAAAAATGATTGAAGTTAAAATTCAATAAATCTTTATTTCTTTTTGGATGTTTTTATTTATAAAAATCAATGTATAAGAATTCCAATATATGATATGAACTATATGAAAAAGATTGCATTTGAAGTAAAAATTTATTTAAAAAATGTAGTTCTATCAATACAGTAATTTTACAATATTCATTTGTAAATTTTAAATTGGCACATGTTAATTGATCTTTCGCAAATGCATGTAATAATTTTTTATCAAAAAACGTGAGCCTTGAGCATCGTTATTATATACGTCTTTATATATCAGTTTGACAAAGTATGGTAATTTAATCTTATTAATTCATCACCTCATAATCAAACTTACAAATTAAAAATGTATCAAATTTATTAATTATGGAAACCTCGTTTCATATCTATTTAATTAATTGTGTAGCACAATGATTAAGACTACTAGGTGAGTATATTCACTGAATTTTTACTATAGCAATCAAATAATGATAAGATTAAGTTGATTGCTTTAATTTTTCTTGATTGATCTTTTCTATAAATACCGTCAGCATTTTCCTTATTTTTTCTTCCCTCGTTTGTGTTCAAAACAATTTTAAATGTTCAAAATAACTTTAATTTTCCTTGTTGCAGCTTTCAGCGGGTATGTATTTTTATTAAGCTATATTTTTTATTCAAATATTAATTTTTTCCTTATGATGGAAATTCCAATTTAATAATAATTATAATTGTCAGGGCCTATCTCACTGAGGCACTTAGACACAAACATGGAAAAAATGGTACAAAATAAGCATATATTACCTACTTATATAATGTTTATTAAACAAAATAATTATTAATGTAACTTGTTTATTAGCTGTTATTGCCGATGATGTTTATTTTTTTCAAAATGTTCAAACTGGATTGGTAAGAGTTTACAAATTAATTCTTGCAATCAAATCAATTTCTTAAATTTACATCAAATTATCAATATGATGATTCAATGAAGTTGGGAAAATGACAAACTTTCAGTACTTGGAATCTCCACATTATCGAGGAAGTTTAGGATCAAGCATGGGGAAATATAACAGAAACGATTCACCACATCAAATGTTTAAAATTAACGGAGCAGGTAGAGACACGCATAAGTAATTTTAGAGTTTTACTTATAATTAAACATAGACAGTAATTTTAAATTGGCATAATACTTACAAAATATTTCTTTAAAAGCTCAGGGAACAACACTTCAACCAATTCAGACTGAATATGACGCTATTCTTGAAAATAATCCTGATTTTACATTCAATGGAAACCCCGTTGTGACTTTGTGGGTAAATTGTGCATGATATTTGATTTTTAAATCAGAATCTCAATTAATTACTTCGAGTGTTTCAATACGGCATTGAGATTCATCATAGTATTTTCAATTATTTTTTGTATAGCACAACAATCCAAGCATAAATAACACATGGAATTTTCCATATTGCACCGTCGATACTTTTTTTATCGAGAGCAACAGAGATAAATTCGTTATTTCCGATAATGGGTAAATCTCAATTTAATTGATTTCTTTGAGTTTAATTTTTAAATTTTAACACGCTTAAAATCCTCATTCTTGGGTATTTGCAATAGAAATTCTCATGAGCCGTATATTTTGACTCCCCGAACTGGCGGTGCACGAGAATGTTGGAACATTGTTAACGCTCGAAACGCTTTGTCTTCAATCAACAAAAAAAATTAAATATTTTTTGTTATATATTAAACCCTTATTTTATTTTTGAACTAATAAATGATCATGGCTTGCTTTTTAAAATATGTACTTGATTTGAATAGTATTGACAGTATTGTTATATATTGCTAATATTCATATGTTAATCTTTATTTACGTATTATCTGATAATGCAATTTAAAATCATTTGTCAACTCTAACACAAAATTTATTTCTATGATTAAATTGTCGTAATCAAATCAACATTTTCTTCTTTATATAATTCATGAAAATAGAATTAAAAGATATATATGAGCATTTTAAATAATTGCTCAATTTCAATTCAATCAATCAAGATTAAGATAGATAATTAACAAACTTGATAATTAAATTCCAATGCTATTAAATACCTATTATAATAAACTTTCCCAAAATGACATTTTGATTGATAAACGTTTCATCCAGACTTGTTAAAACGCGTACTAAAACGATTTATATAAGAAATCACGATTGATTTGTATACGTTGAAGATAGAATATTCACTTTAATCTACTCTAAGGATTAAGATAAATATTTGATTTGCTTTAATAAAAATGTATTATTTATTTTAATGTGTTATTTTCATTTTTTCAAAGTAATACTATAATATCACAGTTGTACAAGATGTGGAAACAATTGGTTTTTTTCTTTCTCTTAAACAGTTCGATTTTCATCAATGGACAGGACACGAAGACAACGTGTAATAATTTAATTCCTCAAAGTGGAATAAACGTCTCAAAAGTAATAACTGAAATGTCAATGAATTCACATAAATTGATACTAAAAGTTAAAAGGTAGAATTAAAAGGTTTGCTTTACACAGCTCGTTGGAAAATGGAACGTGATCAAAACAACGACAGACATCATTAGGACTTTAAATTTAAAAGAAGATGAGCAAGAATGCCTCAAATTCCATTTACTCGACTTATTCCCAAAGGATGAAAAATTTGTTTCTTATATGACATGGCCAATTTATGATGAATGGATTCCAGTAAATTTAAGATTGTATGGAATTGATCCTCATGTCAATGAAACTGGGAAATGGTTCGTCACAACAAACGTTGGTTGTAAGTACATATGACCAAAATAACAAAAAAGCAGATGCAATTAAAATTAATTAATCATTTGTAAATTACATTATTTAAAATATAAACGAATTGTTCTTATTAACATTATAGCAACTGCAGAAGTTCGGATTCTTCATACGGATTACAATACACTTTTATCCGTCAGTTGCGACGGTGATGATGCTTATTCTGTTACTATGATGAGTCGAGAATCGACTTTGAGCGATGAAATAATTCAAGCTTATATTCATTATCTTGAAACTTTTGAAATTCATGATCTTCAGTTCATTGATTTCAGCCATGACGTTTGTAACAATTAAGAGTTAAAGTTTTCATGACAATCTCACATCATACTGCATTGAATTGTTTTTATTGAGATTGACAATTGACAAAAGCCCGTTTGAATTAACCTTTTATCGAATGAATTAAATGAATAATATTTTTATAAAAATGACATATTTTATTTAAAAATTCGTGTTTGTTATCATTATCATCAAATAATACTTTTTTAGGTATAACCTTATTAGTAAATAATCATAATATATACCGTGTTGATATATAATTTTGAAATATCATTAAAAATAATATTTAAAAAAATTGATTGCTCTGATGCAATTTTTTAAAAGGAAAGTAGACAAATTAATTAAAAAAGAGAGAAATGACTAAAATAAAAAACATTTTTGCTTTCAAATTTAGAAAGTTATAAAACTGAGGAAACATCCGTTGCATTTGATACATTAGAGACACTTGACATATTTGAATTTGTTGACTGGAAAGAAACGCGATTTGTTCGTTTTTGTATTTTTCGTGTTAAGTTTCTCAGCATTGGAATATTTTTAGTTGCATTTTTAAACATGGAAACCAATTCTCCTCTGAATCGACTTCCACATGTACAATAAATTAGGAAATTTACAGCAGAGTTGATCGTGAGGAGAAAATTGGCAAAATTCGTCCAAAAAGTGCTGAATTTGATATTGAGATAATCAAGCGTGTCAATCACTAACCATGGGAAACTGCATATGAGAAAAACCACAACGACTGCCATTAACATCACTGCAAATGAATTTTCACGCTTTTCAGATGAACTTAATTGTTTTCTTTGCTTTCTTGCCATTCTTATCTTAAAATAAAAATCATTCAATTCATTTTTTTAAATTATTGATTTGTCTTAATTTAATATGCATTAATCATTATAAATTACTACTAATATTACTATTTTTATTTATATAAACAGAAACTATGATATTTCATTTTAATTTGAAGATTTACCGCGTTCCAAATAAATACATTTAATGCTGTCAATGTACAAAATGGAATTAAATCCATAGCGAACAAATAAGCCCAAAAGATGTAATATTCTTTGTATTTAATATTTGCACGAAGTGCCGTTGGTTTCATGTCATATTTGACCAATTCTCCGTCTTCGTTAAAAATTTGAACTCTTTCGAATTCCAACCATCGCGGTGTATTGTAAATAAAAGAAAATGCTAGTAATAAAAAAGAAAGTAATAAAGCGCGACGTCGATTCCAAATTGTTTTCACTTTCAATGGCCATTTGACCGCGATGAACCGATCAATGGAAACACCTATTGTAAAATATATTGAAGAAGTACTAGCTGTAATTAAAATATAAATTCATTTTAAATAACGATTTTAAATATTTAAATTGTTTTAAATAAATGCTTTGAATTTACAGTCATTAAGAATAATTAAAAATAATTTAATTTAAAAGTTTTACCAATGAAATTCAAAGCGCGAAGTTCTGGTCCGACAATTGGTAAATAATAGTCATTATAAAGCGGTGCAAGTTCATAATATTTGAAAAAGGAGGAAATTCCAAAACGGAGGAATTTCGTTAACAAATAAACAAAATCGGAGAGCGTCAAACCAATTGTGATGGTGCTGTACGTGGATTTCATGCCTGGTCTTATGAGAACGAAGAAACTAATGGCATTTCCAATTAAGCCCAAAATTGTAATTATGAGAAGAATTCCACCAAGTGGGAGAAAAGGCAAAGTATAGGGAACAACGACGGTTCCATTTTTAACTTCACTCGTCAAATTGGAAATTAGCGTTGAATTCAATGTGGAAATATCCATGTCGTAGTCGTAAGGTATAAGAGATTCGTTTCCGAATAAAACATTATCAGCCATTATATCTAATACTTGATTTTTTCGTAAAATTTTTAAATAAATATTAACCAAATAGGAGATTAATGAGATTATAGTATACCAAAGTATGCTAACAGTTTTCTATATATGTAAGACTAATTAGACTATATTATGTTTGAATATTGTATATGAAACAAAGAGAAACTGTAAAAGATTTGATATGCAAATTATTTTATGAAATTGAGAATTCCTTAATGCATAGACTTATATAAAAGATACTCAATATTCAATGAAGTGGAAAATCAAGTTATTTCAAGGCTTGTTTTAAAATCTCATTTGATACACATATAAATGAAATATTTTATGCATACAATATTGTTATCCTGGACTTTCTTCATTCTTCTTTAATTAAACAACTTGTGTGAACAAGAACTGAAAAAAAACTTTAAAAAATAAGATCTAAAAAGTTTATTTATATTCACTTCATTAAAATTTATTGTTTCACGAACTTCCTTATACATTTTCAAATAAAACCATTTATGACACTACAATAAAACTTCATTTTTTCTAATTTTGTGTAAATTGGGAAACTCTCATAAAAGATTGTGAGATTATAAGAGAATTTTAGATTTTTTATAAGTATTTATATAAACGAAATGAATATTTGAAGAGTTTTCAGTTACATAAATCACCTTGTTCTTCATCTAACATCATTTGGATGGGAATTGTTATATTTGACTTGTAAAATTACAATGTAATGGGGTGGTAATGGAAAAATTAATCGTGTGTGCTTCATTTAAATTTACCATTTTAAAGTTTTGAGCTTGTATGGCTTAAATGCGTCTTGGATATGCAAATCAAAGGGTTAGTTTAAATAAGAATTCATTTACGAATTGTCTTCTTAAAAGATTCTCAATATTCAATGAAGTTAAATAAGTTGAGAACAAACAGTTATTTCAAGGATATTTAATAATAGAAAATATAGATTTTTCCCTCGGCCCTGCTCGGAGTAAAATCAAAACTCAAATAAAATGCGGGAATTTAGTAAAAGTTTAAACAGCTTAAACTTTGTGTAGATCTATTAAGGAAAACCATTAACCATCGTGAATTGAAATTCAAAATTCTTTATTTTATTTGACAAAGACTTGAAAATTAGCAAGAAATTTTAATCCAAAGTGAAAGATTCTTCCTTTGCTGAAATCCCTTCGTCTTTCAATCGTTGAAGCATTGGAATGTAAATGGACGGATGGAAAGGAAAAACAATTCCTTTGTTTTTTATTTCCCCTGAAATTGTCAAACAAATATTTCTCAAATACTATTTATTTTTATGATTAATATGGTAAATTATGTGATTATTTCAACGAACCTTCAAGAACCATTTTAGCTGCAATACCAGCAGTGTACCCAACAGTTTGTGCCATTGCAGAAAATCCTTTTGGATCTCCATAGTGAATTAAACTGATTTCTTTCTTTTCTCTTTTGTCATTTCCCCACTTTCCTACAATTTCATGGCGGAGGATGACCAAGTCGATTTCTTCATTTTCTACATCATTTTTTACAATAAATATAATTCATTTATATATTCAATTTAAAATTAATGTAAGTCTTAACTATTAATAAAATTAAATAATTTTTGCAAACTCACGAAAAGCTAAAGTATTTGCCAAAGAATGCGAAAGTGTGTCGATTGGCGTTCCTCGTTTCTCAACAAGAACTTCACTTAAAAGCCCAAGCTCTTCAATTGATTTTAATCCTTTGTTTCCAATTAAGTCAACAATTGCCTTCTTCAACTCTTCTTCATTTGTTGACTCATTCAAACGAATCAATAGGCTCAAAAGTTGCTTCTAAAATATCAATTAGCAATCAGATAATTAGATAATTAAGATAATTTTTGCTGTTTACTTCTAAATAAAAAATTTAATTAGGTATTAGACGTTTGCAAATTAAGAAATTGAATTACAAATATATTTATATCGATTATTTACCCATGTTAAATCATTGGCTGATAATGTCAAAAATGTTTTGGCTTCAGTATCAAGCAGATTCAATTTAATTAATGAAACAATTGTTTCTCCGAATCCTTCATAACGGAGAGTTCCTCTTAAGATCGAAGAGGCTTCTTGAAGTCCGTAAAGTTCTTCATAAACTAAACTGTCTCGATTGGCAAACATTTCAAGTGTTTCTTCAAAGAAATTCATCAATTTTCCAGATTTCATCAAATCCTTGGATTCAATCACAACTTCCTATAAAAATAAATGATAATTTTTTATTATATTTATCATAGTTATTACAAGATAAATGATTAATTATAATACATTTATCTAGAACTAAATAAATCATGCATAAGATTTATCATTTAAGACCTTATCGTTTTCTTTGTATTTGGCTGAGCGCAAACAATTGACCAATACGCCAATGGGATTCCAACTGAACTTGTAACGAAGTGGATTAGTAGCAAATTGAGGGGCAGGAAGGCCGCCACAATAAGATTTGTAAGATTCCACGATTCCTCCTGTATTTCTTATTTGATCAAAACATTGTAGTGCTAAAAGATGGTCAATTCCTGGGTCAAGACCAACTTCGTTCAACAAGGTTATCCCTGCACCAATGGCTAGGTCGTGAAGAGCTGCAATTTGAGGGGAGCAATAGCTGGCTGTAACCATACTCACTCTTTGTTTAATACATTCTTCACCAATCTGAAATTCAATTATGCAGAATTTAACTTATACATAATTGTTTTAGATTATCATTAGCTATGTAATTATATATCTAAAATTGTTTAATTTTAATTTGATTAGCTATTTTCGATTTACACACCTGTGTATGAAATTGAGGGGGGAGTAAAGAAATTACAATTTTCGATTTT
>VJMY01001282.1:0-15204 GCA_009869795.1 Neelides sp. FZ-2019 | reverse complement strand
AAATTACATTGAAAATGTAATTGAATTACAAATTACATTTAGAACTTCTTCATAAATTACAAATTACATTGAAAATGTAATTGAATTACAAATTACATTTAGAACTTCATCATAAATTAAAAATTACATTGAAAATGTAATTGAATTACAAATTACGTTGAAAATGTAATTAAATTACAAATTACAATTAGAATTCCTCTTCAAATCACAAATTACATTTAAAACTTAAAATTTTTATAATAGTTTTAAAAATGCTTTAAAAGTATCTCCTTGGTTAAATTTACTATATTCATATAAAATTTTAATGCTCATTTCAACGTTTTTCATTTAATTTTAAAATAGGAAACTATATTATATGTATAGTCTGAAAAATATTAACTATAAAAGTGACTTTTATTTAACAGAAAAAAACTTCATTTTTATAGATGAAGCATATGAATACATACAAAATGTAATTGAGTAATTTGAAATTACAAATTACATTTTCACATTGAAAAAATGTAATTTAAATTGCAATTACAAATTACAATTACGGAATTTGTAATCGATTACATAATTTAATTACATGTAATTCAATTACTACCCAACTCTGCTAACAAATATTAAACATTTGATATCTTGAATTCATAGCTAATCTCATACATGATAATGATAAATATAAATACTTACTTGTAAGTGTACATACATTTACACTTTAATATCATGCACCATTTGTTGCCACCATACCATATTTGATAATTTACAAAATTTTATCTTTAAGTTTGTAAAGCATGAGACTATAAAGATCATTTAAATTAGAAAATAGAACTTTTATGTATCATCTTGCCTCATTTTCAATCAAAAACTTTGATACTTTTATCTTTTTACTTTACATTCAAGTAGATATAAGAGGATCTTTTCATTACTAAATAGTATTTAAGTACATACATACATACAACTAAAGAAAAGTTTCATAATCACACCAGTATGGTTATGCATTATATGAAAAAATTTTAAATGAGACAATAAATGTTTTTGCTATCCTCATCCATGTGATTGTAGTGTAGTTTATTAGGTTAAAGACACTGAACCTGTATATCATAAAAAATCGCTTTTTTTCGGTTTTCACTAGTCAAATTATCTATTAAATTGTCTATAATAATAAATATTAGATAAGTGTTAGAATAGAAGATTTTCGCAATTTTTAAATTTGACAATTCATTCATATCTCAAAGCTCAAAATGATTTTTAGATTCTCTAATATATCTTTTACATATAAAAATGTATATCAATATTTATCAATTATGTATTGATTGTTGAAAAAGATAATGAAGATAGACAGAAAATATAGATACTAAGGATTAAATTAACTTCTGAACTCTATAGTGTATACATACTTTAGTATGTAAAATAATATCTTTAGTAGAATAAATATAATATTTATATATATCATATTCCAGAAAGGAAATAAATGAAGAAACTCAAGGACTTTCTCGTTATATTTATTAGTGTCCATTCATGGACAAATCAAAGTTCAATTGCTGAATTCAACAAATTTTTCTTTAACATTTAGCACGAAATTAAGCAAAAATAGGAAAATCTACAGGAATAGCGTTAAATCAATAATGGCTAATAAAATCTACGTTGAGACTCCTCTCATTTTCAGCAAGCCATTATCCGATATTGCTGGAAGAGAAGTTTACCTTAAATTGGAAAACGTTCAACCAAGTGGTTCCTTCAAATTGAGAGGAATATCTGGACTTTGTGTAAAGGTGAAGTCCCATTACAAGTTATTTAATCCTTTCATAATCATAGTCATTCATTAATCATTTCATTAATTACAATCATTTGATAGAAATTGGAAGAAGGATGCAAAAAATTTGTTGGATCTTCAGGAGGAAATGCAGGGCTTGCTTTGGCATATGCTGCAGAAAAGCTTCAAGTTCCTTGCAAGATTTTTGTCCCGGATTACGTTCCCCAAAGGATGCTCGAAAAGCTCAGATCTTATGGGGCTGAAATCATTGTATAAATATTTAAAAAAATTTAATGCTCATATAATATAAATATTTAGTTTGATAAACAGAAAAATATGGATCAATGGATAAACTAATTAATAAAATACGATAAACTCATAGATTGCAGGAAAAGACTGGCAAGATGCAAATGACGAAGCTATTAAAGAAACCCAAAAGGATAGTGAATCATTCTTAATTCATCCTTTTGACCATCCAGTTATCTGGTGTGTGAATCTTTTGATTTTGTTTAGTGAAATTAAAGTAAATTTTGGGATAACTTGATTTAAACAAATATAATTATAATAGGGATACAATCGCTACACTCCCAATGGAAGTGAAGAAAAGCTTAGGAGGGAGAAAGCCTTCGTGTTTCGTTCTTTCTGTTGGAGGAGGAGGTTTAATGGCAGGAGTCTTAACTGGACTTGAAAGATGTGGTAAAAGCAAATAATTGATACGTTATACATATTTTAAATTTATAATTAATTAGTATTATACCATAAAATATTAGTTTTCTTAGTGGGTATTATATTTTTAAAATTACAATGTACAATTTAGAATGGATGGATGTGCCGGTTTTCGCAATGGAAACTTTAGGGGCGGATTGTCTAAACTTGTCGTTGAAAGAAAATAAATTGGTATCAATTACACTGACGAGTATTGCTAAAGTAAGCTAATAAATATTGCATAAATAATTTGAAAAACTCAATTAAATAACAATATGCTCATTACATTCAGACGCTTGGAGCTCGTGCTATTCCACCTAAGATTTTCGAAATGGTTTCAAAATTCAAGGTCATTTCTAAAGTTCTCCATGATAAAGAAGCTGTTAAGGGTATTATAAATCTTTTGGGTATGTGGATTTTACTTTTATTTCTTTGCTAATTCGAAGCATAATGTTAAATGTTATGTGATTATTAATTTAAAGTTAAATGATAATGATTCGTAAGATGAAACTTTATTAAAGATGATCATGGATTTATGGTTGAGCCGTCTTGTGGTGTTACAATGGCCTCGATCTACAGCAAAGTTCTGCCTGCTGCACTCGAAGAAAATAATATTGATTCAGATGGTCCTATCATTCTTGTCGTTTGTGGAGGAAGTGATATCTCTATTGAAATCTTAGAAGAATTTAAGCAGAAATTTGGCATTTGAATTTTTATTTTCTTAGATTTACTTGTTTTAAACAAGTTCTCAAAGATTATTGACTATGAAAAAATGAGAACAATTGATTAGCACTAACAAATGCTGATACTTTAAATATAATAAAACTACTCAATTATATCAAAATCATCGTTTATAAAAATCTTCTATTAATATTATTCCAACATTATTTTGATACTACGTTGAAAATATTAACATGTTCAAGCGGCTCGGAGTAATTTTGCTTCTTTCTTCTCTTGGAGTTCTTTCAACTGTGCTTCAATAATGACTTTCCGAGCATCTAAAAATTGTCTATATTCATCTGGATCAATCTCTCGTACAACCTTGCATGAAAAATGAAATAAGCATATTTCCTTACACAATCCACAACTTTTATATAAAAAATATTTTAATGTTATTTGAATTGTAATAAGGTTCTACCTGGATTCCACAAGTACGAGCGGTTTCAATGAGAAGTTTGCAAATGTGTTCAAGAGTTTCGAATCTTAAGAATTGATCTGTTTGTTTAATTTTTGCTATTTCGTAAATGTGCTTCAATGATACTTTTCCAGCAACTTCCTTATCTGCAATTAAGTCCACCAAATTATTAATGTATAATTAACAAAATACCCATTTGGTACATACATTTGATTAATAATATAAAAGTAATGACATAGACTATAGTGTTTTAACTCACTATGAAGCATAGCTCCTCTTTGAATACCCGCAGCTTGCTTAAGAAAATAAGTATTTGGGGGTTTATTAATTTGGAGTTCATAAGATCTATCGGAGTGAACACGGATTCTGCATGGAAGTGGAATTCCCTCTTTCATGTCTTTTGTTCTCTCGTTAAAGTCCTTGCAAAATGCAGTAATGTTGATTCCTCTCTAAAAAAGCAAAATTAACATTTAAATTAAATTATGAAAATTACAATACCCCGAAGTTTCGGAAACACGTGTAATCGTTTCTAACTTAAGAAGTCAGAAGGTTTACGACATTTAATGTAATGAAAGTTAAAGTACCTGTCCAAGCATAGGTCCAAGTGGAGGACCATTTGAAGCCATTTTTGACAAAATGTTTGTTCTCATGATCGGTTCATGAATAATTTTATCGGTGACCTTTTTTAAACCTTTCAATTGCTGTTTTAAAGCGAGTTTAGACATCTTTGATTGCCGACTTTATATACTTTTTCAACTTCAAGACAAGTAAATAAAATAGGTTATATCAAATATTATTCTATAATTTAAATTGCAATTCAGTCTGTTCAGAAATTCTAAATTCACAATTCAAGTAAACTTTAATTTCATTTATTAGAATGAATAACTAACAATTAGTTAGTAAATAAGTTTAAAATTGTTTCATGTGGCGGCGTTCGACAAGTGTTAAGCGCAAAACAGATGGCGAATGGTTTTTGTCTCGCTTAAAGAATAGTTGGAGCAAAATAGCAGGCATAGCTGATAGCCGTGATAGCTGATAGTATAGCATTGAGCAGCAAGGTGAATCATTGTTTATTCCATCCACCTAGCTTAATTTGAATCATTATTTCATTGTTGTTAAAAACTTACAAGCCAAAGGAATTGTTTTTAGAAAGTCCCTTGATTTAATTGATATTTACTTCTTTCATTTGCCAATTATATAGCCAATTATTCTCCTTTGTTTTAAGGTTAATAAAAGCAAAAATAGTTAATAAATCTGTTCAACGTGAAAACCACATCTTTTGAATTGACTAAAAATAAGGATTTACAACTTTCAAGGTAGGATGTTCTCTTGTTTACTATTTACTTGTAATTCTTGTTTTTCATATTTATTTGTTTAATTGTTTTAATACTTATAAGCTTATTAAGTACAGAGGTTGACGCATAAAAATGTCTGTAATAAAACTCCGTCAAGGCAAACGATAGAATGACGTCGAAATTTTTTTAAAAATTTTCCATACTCATGTTTCATTAAGGATTGTTTCATTAATCTGAAGATGATTCGCGTATTAAGATTAATCCATTGACATACTTTAAATGATTTGCTGAAGGGGCTAATTACCAATTCAGAGATGGAACTTTATCTCATGGTTTAATAGTTCTTATCATTTTATATCCCAAATTCAAGGTCTTTAGCAGCCATTCACTTTCACATTCTCATCACCTCAGGATCCTTCAATCTTGACGAGTGCTAAATTTTATATATAAACTCATTTATATAATAACTTGCATTCATTATACAATACGTACTTCATCTCTCAATTCAACCACACGAATTAACGAGGACCATTAAATCATTAACTCCCAAGGTTCCAATACCTTTACTGCCTTGCATACTTTATTATCCGTCTTACCCTCAACATTTATTCCATTCTCTTTTTTTTACATCCAACTGACAACTTCTTTAATTTTAGAATAAAAGAATAAAAAGTTAGACAAATGACTATTGTATTTACAATTCTATTGATTCATACTTCTAAATAGAATATAAAATAACTTATTCAGTACGAATATAATTTATTATTTGTGCAATTTCAGGCTCTTGAATTAAACTGTTAAAATGGGTAGCAGAACATCCCTCTTTTTAAGAGAAGAAGAGATTGCAGACATCCAAAAGGAGACTGGATGTAAGATACATAAAAATCTAACAAATTGTTAAATCTATTTAACTTCTTTATCTCAATCTGATATATTAAAGTCATCGTAGAGTGAAGTTTGATGAATGAGGTCATTAATTATTTATTTATTTTATTAGTCACCCCGAATCAAATTGAAAGATTATACAGTCGATTCACATCTCTCGACAAAGCGAATACTGGAGCTCTGAGCAGGGAAGATTTTCTCCGGATACCCGAGCTGGCGATCAATCCTCTAGGAGAAAGAATTGTTATGGCCTTCTTCCGAGGTGCGAGCGAGGATCGAGTCAATTTTCGTCAATTTGTTCGAGTTCTGGCCCACTTCCGACCAGTGAAGAAAAACAAGGAAAATGAGTTCAACTCAAGAGACGGGAAACTTGCTTTCGCCTTTAAGCTCTACGACTTGGACGATGACAATCTCATCACGAAAGAAGAATTATTAGCTGTATTGCAAATGATGGTTGGAGAAAATATAAGGTTGGAGAAAACATTAGCCAATTTTTGTCTTCTAACTATAATCAAAATCATACTTTAAAAAAATATTAAAGCATTAATTTTAATAAAAAATTATTTATGGGCTTATAGCGAGGAACAATTGCTAAGCATCGCGGAGAGGACGATTGTTGAAGCGGACAACGACGGAGATGGAATGATCTCCCTTGATGAATTCTGCAAAGCTCTCGATCGATCCGAAGTGGAATCCAAGATGTCAATTCGTTTTCTTAATTGACCTCAAAGCGTCTTTCTATGTAATATTTCAATATCACCTCTACATATTACAAACCAATGTAGAGTCATATCCGAATACGTTGCTTTAATGTTTAATCAATTCGAATTTGCGCCATTAAGTGGCGCCTTTAATTTAAGTCAAAATAAATTATTTTATAAGAGACTTCTTCTACCAAATGAAGAAAACTTCTGAAAATCTATACATTGTAATATAATAATGTAAATTTTTGTTAATGACAAGATAGGTTAAATACTTTAAATGAAGCTATTTTTAAATCAAATAATGTCAAAACGTATATTTCATAAGATATATTGCACACTTTATAACAACCTTATTCAATAAATGTTTGTTTAAATTAAATAATTAAATAAATATTTAATATTTATTCATCATAAATAAATGTAACATAATAAACGGTACGCATAAAGACATTCATAAATATGATTATATAATTAACATTATGGTTGGTATATCATAACTAGGCATATTAGCTAATCTCCATGCAGTTTCCCCGGATCGGTGAAGTTAACCGTAAAAATGTACAAAAGTGCTGGAACAGGAACAAGGCTTAATAACCAAAAGTCCCATTTGAATTTTTGCAGCTCCATTGTAGAAATTATTCCATAGGCATGGAGGAACCAGTGAAACAAAATGATTCCAATATTACGCCAGTCGAGAACGCTTTCAATCAATAATTTCTTGAACTCCTTCAATAAAAAAGTACCAATTAGAGAAACTCAAGCAAATCAATCAATTAGAAATTTATGTTAAGATAAGATAAAATTATTTCGGAAATTTTTTTTATAAATTACCTGATTTGTTCTCTTTGCAAAATGGTAGGCACAAGAAATTACGGAAGTAATAATTGTGATATATGGAAAGATATTATCTGGAACATTTTAATAAACATATTTTAATGGTCATCAAATATAAATAAGATGTGTATGAAAATGACATGCATTTAACTACCTATACTTATTTAGTTGTATAAAATTACATATCAGGCCTCCAAAAACCAGATGAGCGAGAGTGAGAAGCGGGTAAAAGTAGAGACCATTGTAAATTGACTTTGAAACTCGGATTCCACATGTGGAGGCAATTAGCCGAGTAAATACCATCATGAAGTCCGATAGAGCGTAAAAGATAATGACCATCGTATATCTTAAATCATTCAAACTTTTTATTAGAACCATTTAGAAAAATAATTATATTGATAAAATTGGAAGTTTGAGAAAGTACCTAGGGTATACGGCCTCATGAGAACAAAACACCGTTTCCTAAATTGAAATTAAATTTATTTTTAAAAAATCTTAAACAAATTATATTAGCTGTAAGTGTTCGAAAATGATACCTCGTAGTTGGGATATGGATTGTAGAATATTGGATACCAGTCATAAAGATCATGATCAATACGACACGACTTGATTTGAAAAGTTCCAAACGAATCAGCAAAGAAAAATATTGTGAGTATAGAAGAAATACTAATTTCAACAAGGGCGCAAAGTACAAGTCCAATTGTATCTTTATTGCTGTAAATAAAATATTTCACTAATTGAACTTTTATACCGAAATTAATTATCGAAATGTTGAAAAATTACTTGAGTCTTTTGTTGTCAATCGAAGTTAGATGTAAGAGAATTGGCAAAAGAGCCATGAATCCAAGATAGAGCCAATCAAACCTTTCTAGATCATAGCTACAGGGTCTGAAAGATTAGGTTTAAAAGATTAAATCCCAGTCAATATCATAAACATATCCCAATTAAAATTATTAATTAATTTTTCAAGTAAACATTCTTAATTTACTGGCATTCGTATCTGATATCCCTCCTGAATCCTCTTGGACAGCTTCCACAATCGCTAAATCTGTAGTTGAAAATTTCTATTAAAATAGTGTATAACGTCATATTTGCAACTCAATTTGCCATTGCCTCATGAAACTCAAAATATTTCTATTCATTGATGTAGTTAATAAATTTAAAAGTATGAAATTTAAAAAATATCACTCTGATGATGTAAAATACTTACGTTCCATTAGGAAAGAGAGTTCTTCCACAGTATAAACCAGGGCATTGTGCTAATCGCCCTGTTCCCTTTTCTAGAATTAAATCACAATATATAGGTTAATAAAGCAAATTCATAATATTAAACATGATTTTTATTTTATAAAATTACAAACTTTTTGTCAATATCTTACCATAAATGTATTTATATTTTCCAACTGTATGACTTTGAGAATTCATTTTTCCGTTGTTTTACAACATCTTATATTTATTTTCCCTTTTCAAAAAAGGTTAAAAAGTGCAATGATCGAGGAGAAATACAGGATAAATGATGTTAAGCGTGTATTTGTAAAATCACTTCACTTTTTGACAGTGACATTTGATATCAACAAATAGCTTAATATAATAACTTCTTATTTAATTCCTTGATTGACTCACCAAATTATTCAAACTAAATATATTTATCACTTTATCTTATAACTTACAAGTTGATTGAAGTTACAAGCATTTTTCTAAATGACAAATAGTACTTCTCAAGTGATTAATTAATTGTAAAATTAACAAATCTTGTAATTTTTTGTAAAAGTCAATATTAAGCCCAGAAAGGGTTGGAAATGTTGCGGGAAAGATGGCACGTGATATTTTGATTCCATTTTTTGCAATGAAGTTCCCTTTGGCTTTCATCGCACAATCGCGCACTCCCATATGATGAGCCCGTGTTGGCCGTGTGGTAAACTTTCACATTCCACTTCCTTCGAATCCAAGTCCAATGGGATTGGATAGGAGTTTCAACACTCCTCGCCCTTTTTCCTCTCTGCAATATTTCATCCACGAAAATGGCAATTAAACCCTTTCAGACCAAAACGTCTTTAAGGAGAGATTGAACAAAGCACTTTGAGCCAAGTGAAGGAGCACTTTGTCAAAATTCAGCAAGCCAGGTAAAACACCCTTCCCTTTTAATGACCCTTGGTGTTTTTGCACAATTGCAAAATTTCTTTGTCCTTCCTATATCATCAACCTAATTCAACTTGAATTTTATAATGATCCTTATAAATAATTTATTTTTAAATAGAGTCAAATTATGAGAAAAGGTTAACATTTATTTATAAAGATAAAATAAATGTACAGATTCATTTTTATAAAATCGATATTTTTATTAAGAGAACGATTTTAATTTATTTAATTGTGATATGATAATTATGTGAAATTAAAATGTTTGATTTCATAATTATAGGGATAACAGGATGGCCCCATACCGAAGATCTAGGTATGGGAGATATGCCAGGGGAGAAGGGCGGAATGTGAATCCTCAAGATGTTATTGCTGGAGATCCAGTCCGTCGTGTTCTCGACTCCTATTGTCCTCATTGCGCCAGCGACATACGATCTGTTGGCCCTAGACGATTGTGTAATTTCTATAATTAATATAATTTTGTACTTTTACCATACTATAATTTAAATAATTCATAAGGCACACCGAGGGTTTAAAATACTTTTCATTTCTAGCGAGATGTCCAAATGCGACTCTTTGTGGAAAACCGTTGCCTATTGACAGCCAAACATGTCCTAATTGTCGGCATTATACAAGAGGCATTACTACCAACCATTAATGTATCAATAAATCTTGTGTGGGTTAAAGGAATTTGAGACTAAATTGTTAATTATCTTTGCAGCTGGGGACAATTTTTGTCGAGTTTGTAGAACGAGCCTTCGGAGTGTGGTTCGAGGTCGAGGAGGCCTATATCAGCATCTCAGTCGGGTTCCGTCACCAGTCCATTATTCTCCTCCGCGCGAAGAGTCTCAACCGCAACCACCACAAGACAACCAGAACCAAGAGCAACAGGGAACTTCGACCGACGAAGGGTCAGAGTCGGACGAATCGCACGGCTATGCTCCTTAAATTTGCTTAGCCAACTATTTTATCTCGAAAGTTTCTTCGTCTTGTCTAATTGTGAAGTGATTCGTGCAGCGGTTCAATTATCTAATTATAAGGTGTGCGCAAATAATCGAAATCATAGTTTCATGTAATGACACTTTACATGGGTTATAATTATAATATTCAATTTTACAAGGTTCTTCAAGTTGTTTCGAGTTTCTAGATAAATGAAACTTTTTGCACTCTACTGTGATTAAGATTTTTTGTAGACAAAGTAGCTAACTTTTCAAAAGTGTTATAAATTATAATTGCTATTTTTATTATAATTGTAATGCTATATACAAAATTTTGCTATACAGTATGTGGGTCAAACAAACATTTGTCTTCTCAATAATCAAATATAATTATATGGATTTTTATCGTTGTCGTAATATTATATAATCAAGCAAGCTTTTACACTATATTGCTTTATATAATTATAATTAATAAGTTTTTATTAGATCTATTTCTTGTATATTTAGGTTGTAACTTTTTGATGTAAATAAACGAACTCGCATTTTCGATATTAATATTTTTAGGTAAATAATATTTATAAAATATATTATATCAAACAAAGAAATCGAATTTAAATTATAGATTATTGATGAATTTGTGAAAGTATTTATTTGAATTATAAGGTAATTATTTGGCCAAAGTATTTATTTAATTAAAATAAATTTTGCTAAATGTTGACAAATTAACAACATAGATTTGTTATGACTATTAAAAAATTTATCATATTTTGTAGTACGCATTATACCAATTGATTAATTGCAAATTCACGAATAAATATTATGAATTCATGTCCATTAGTTTAAAGTACTGAAATGTAATTTTTTGATAAGCTAAATATAAACGCTTTTAAACTATTTAGAACATCAATTTCAATTCAATTTTTGTAAAGTTAATTTCTTCTGGCTTGGTTTCGTTTATTTGGGTAATTTTTTTAAATTAAAATACAATACAATATAGTAATTTATTATTATTTTATTTATTATTTTATTCAAATGAATGGTAAAGTATTAAACTATAAAAAATTCTTTACAGCTCATATTCAATCAGTCTATTAAACTGTTCAGCACAATTATTTTATAACAAGTTCAAGATTTTAATTTAAAAATTATTGTTAATTAGTATCTCTTGAATTTAATTTTTTAATAATAAAAATTTTCTTATTTGAAAATATTTAAAATGTTTATTTACATAATTTCCATACTTATGTACAAGCAAATATAGCACATCCTATGAAAATGACATCTTTCATATGAAACTTTGAGTGAGTGAGTGAGTTTTTTGGAATTTCATTTTGTAAACACACACTTAACAAGTTAAAACATTAGTATAACTATTTTAAGTATAGTGTAACCACCAATATTATGAATTTGTTTTTATTTTGTAAAATGCTTTTTTAATAATAAATAATATGCATTGGCCTTGTACTTATAAATATCATAAATTGCATTGCATAATCCTAAGCTGTAGAACTAAAACGCAGTATCAGTATCAAATCTTCTTTGCTTTAAAATAGCCTTATTTGAAATCTACAGTCACGTTTTGAGAGCATTGCCAATTCACAATGCCTTACATTGGGAGGGCAAGCGCATTTGGCTTTCCACTTCTCTTCCTCTTTCACTCCGCTAAACTTGTTTGGAGTCGGATATACAAGACCATACAAACTTATATCAACAAAGTCCCTTGCATTCACCATATCTAATAGAATTAGAACATTCCGAGAAATGTATTTTGACTCTTCAAAGATTCCAATTTTGTACTCTAAAAGAGAAGCTTCTTAGGAAAAGAGATAAAAGGATGGGACACATGAAATGATTCAGAGAAGCTTTCCTTCTCTCCGGATGAATCAATTGCTTGATTTTTAATTGTAAATTCATTTAGGGGGACCGTGAAGGAAGTACCGCAGTGAGTCAGAGTTTGAATATAAGCTTTCTAGTGTGGGGGTTGTAGGGCATCGATCGGATTGAGACACCGAGTCAGCCGACACTCTCCCTCGTGTATCTCATTTCTGCAATTTGAGAGTTCTTGAAGATCTGCCTGAGAAGATAATTGAGTAATCCTTCCTAATTTATTCAGTACAAGAATCATCGACGTCGGGTAAAGATTAGAAGGCTTTCTTCTCTCTCTGCATCATCAATATGGATTTCAACGTGAAAAACTTGGTGGGAGATGCTGGGAAATTTATTACAAGAGCTTTTCAGGTAATATTTAATAAAGATGTGTTTACATTGAACAGAAATGATTCTTTGTGTTTCTTTCAAACAGACAGCAGAAGAAGCATTGTATTCAGGAGAAAAGACGAATATTGACCCACAACTTGAAGCCATGTGTAAAGAAATTGAAGGAACGAAAAACATGACACAGAGGATCGTGAAAGATACGGAAACAGTTCTTGTTCCAAATCCAGGTCATTGTTTTTATTATTATTTTTATTTGGATTTAGTTTAATTGATCCACTATTTAATGAAAGTGGTAAACAAGTTGACAATTTTTTAAATTTAAATAATGGTTTATTTCTCGTATAATATTTATTTTGTTATGATTTTAAGGCTATCGAGTCGAAGATATGATTTTGGAGAAAATTGAAAAGAAACGTCCTACGCGGATGAGCAATATGGAATGCCTTGGACAGGGAATGATTGAAGCAGGAAATGACTTTGGTCCTGGGAATGCCTACGGTATTTAATTAACTCTTCGGTGTTCATTAATCATTTCAACTATAGGAAGGTTGGTGATTTATTTAATTATTCATGATACTTGGAATGGAACAGGGAGCATGCTAATAAGAGTCGGCCACAACAATCTTAAGCTTGGCCTCGCAGAGAGAGATTTCATTAACACGGCGGTCAACTCCTTTGTGGACCCTCTTAATAAATTCTTGGAGAACGAAGTGAAGAATGCGATACGAGAAAAAAAGACATTAGAAAATAAAAGGTTCAATGACATAAATAAGATCAAATTCAAATGTTCTTATTTTTATAATAAATATTTATCATTAGTATACCAATAATAAATGTAAACCATCAATATAATAGGCTATCTAATATAAATTTCAATGTATATTGGATATGCGTCTGTGTGCTTTTATATGGCTACTGTTTGTTTTACACTTACAGGCTTGATTTGGACGCCGCAAAGAATCGTTTACGAAAGGCAAGAAGTATGAGCAGTGTGCCACCCGTACGTGTTTTTGTAAAATTATTATTTATTTGTCAAAAATTGTGAGCTTTATGTTTTCCCCGTTCTAATATACAGCAATGTTATTTCTTTCTTTTCAATAACCCTTGAAAATGTGCCATCTCACTTTATATAATATAATCATTTCATTAACTTGATTTACGCATGATTATATTATTGTCGAAAAAAGAATTTTTGCTATGATTTTTACATAACAAAAAAATTATTATAATAATTTGTTATTTAACTCCTGTGTATTTGTTAATGCCGCATACAGAAGGATGGAACAGATCCTAGGGTTTTAATACAGCAGGTATTATCAATTAACATTGAAGAACTTGATACATTGATTTAGACGCTAAGTAGGTAGATATTTTTCAAAAAATCATTTTTAATTAAGTGTCTAATCTTAAAACTAACTAACTATTAAAGTAATTTTAAAACTTAATGGGTGATACGAGATTTATCAGAAATGATTTTGGGGTAAATTAGGCTGAACGAGAGGTGATCACAGCTCAAGAAGAGTTCACACAGCAAACAGAAGCTGTGAAAATTGCTAATGAACTTGTTATAGCTGCAAGAGATCGTCATGTTGAGTATTTGAAAGTAAGGCGTATTTTAAAAAAAATTCACGCTTTTATGCCAACTCTGATTATGACTTGCTAAACTACATTTAACTATGTATATTATAGATTATTAAATTGGCACTCTTGTCGATTTTTTTCACTAAATAATCTAAACGCACTATTTGAAAACCAGGAACTCATCGCTTCACAAACGACCTATTTTGCTCGTTGTCAACAATTAATGATGGATCTGAATCGAGAGCTCGAAATGTAAAATCAATTTAATGATATTGATTTCCTTTATTTGCTTATCGACTCTATTTGAATCCAATTTATTCAATTTAAGTTAACGATAAGTGAATTATTTGTACCTTATAGAATGCCGATTCATAGTGTGAATCTCAATCAATCATTTAGCATCGATTCTCAAGATAATCTCGAGCCTACTGGAAATCCAGTTAAAGGGAAAGTCATGTATGATTACTCTGGAAAAGGTCTTGATGAAATCAGTGTTAGTGCAAACGAGGTAAAGAAACAATCAAATAGTATTATGCAATGCATAATCTTTATGAGATATTTAACTTATTGTGAATGAACATATTGATGGATATGATAGATATTGATGGTGTCAGAAAGCCACGACTCCGAGTACTTCATTGCAAACAAAGGGGGGCAAAGAGGACGAGTTCCGAAATCATGCATTCTTATACTTTAATTTATCTCTAATTCTCCTCTCGAATCTCAAATCATTGAATGTTAAAATTCAAAGTATAATGTAAGAATACAAGAATGTGAATAATGTAAAAATAGAAGTTTAACAAATTAATTAATTAAAAGTTTAGTAGATTAAAATAATACGTGCTTATAAAGGCATTAAATCTATTGAGGGAGAGGGTTAAAAAATTATATATTAAATATAACTTTATTTTGAATGTGTTAAAAATTTGATGGCAAAAAGTATCATATGTTGTGAAAGTCGTAATTATTTATTGAGATGTTAAATAAGATGATAAATGATAAGATCTTATAACGCATGACATAACAATGAAAAAATAATATC
>VJMY01001281.1:0-15215 GCA_009869795.1 Neelides sp. FZ-2019 | reverse complement strand
TCCAATTATCCACTAATTCTCAATGAGCTAGAATGTTTAAAATTTATTTAAATTATTTAAATTCTTTTAAAAATTTGAAATTCAATTCGAGCTCATTTGATCCGAAATATCTTTATATAATTTTATCATTTGAACTTTAATCTATAGCAGAACTTAAAAGAAAAATTGAAATTATAAAATTATATTATTATTAAAAAATAATTTTTTAAAATTTCTTTTAACTATGGTTAATGTAGATTAGTTTAATTAGTTAATGCAATTTGGCTAGTCGCTCGCCAATTAGCCAATAAACTTAAATTTTACATGAAAACCTCGAAGATTCAAAAACCCCGCTTCCTCATTTACCTTCTCGCAAAAAAGTCAAAAATTGATTTACTGGATCATTTCTTGACCGGAATATTTGTCTTTAAAGAGATGGTACGGCCAGGCCTGTCATGGAATGAGCGGAACGAATGTCTGTGATGAATACCTGTTGATATTATTAAATTACTTTTTTAAATTCTCATTAATCTTACATTGGGGAAGAATTAACGATTGGGGGGAGAATTCAAAAATAAATTAAAATTTATTTTGAATGAGGAGGGAATTTTCAAAATTGGCATTCCAATTTCTGGGGATTTTTTTGTACTTGTGTGATTGGGTTCCAAGGTATATTTGGGGAATAAATGCGATCTTTTTGCTTCCTTGCCTCATTTTTCAAGGGCCATTGAAATGTGCAAACTTTTGAAGTTGTTGAAGGCCAGTGGATAGTTAAATTTTATAGTTTATTTAAATTTCCCTCCAAAACCTCCAAATTGTTTTCTCATTTTGACTCCCCTTACTTCATTGTTTTTAACTAAACATTAAGTCTTTCAAGTCTTTTTTTTAGTAAAATCAAAAACTTTTTTTCATACTTTTTTCTCTCCTCTCTGACCGAAAATTGTATTGTAAAGTCTTGTTTGACCCCACAAAACATTGTAAAATTATTAAAAATCAACAACCTTTGACCTAAATAAGAAAATAAGGAAAAAAAGAATTTTTTCTAATTATTTTTCTAGTAAGAATCTTTCTCACAGGAGATATTGTATTTGTAAATTACATTGAATTAAGTTCATTCATCCTCCTTCAATTGTCCTCAACTCAATTGTAAGTTTTTTTTGGGTAAGCAAAATCCCCGAAATGTAATCCTACTAAACTCGAATCTCCTTTCCTCCTCCTTGAATAACATTGTAATTCTCTTTTTTCATTTCCCTCTCAAACTCAATGTATCAGTTAAGTAAGAGAAGATCGTCTGGGGAGGAAAAGCAATTGATTGATCCTCATCAAGTACAAAAAGTTTTTTTATAACTTAAATCACAAAAAACACAATTCATCTCACAACCTCAACAAAAAAACTCATCGAAAAATACTCTCATTAAAATACACAATTAAGATATTTAAATTATTTACTCAAAATACAGTTTTCCTTTTTTTCCATTTTAAAAATCGCGCCGCTTAATAGCAAAAAACTTATTTAGAATTTTTGAATCAAATATTAATGAAATTTCCTATAAAATATATATTTTTAAAAATTAACAAACTAATCATAAACAGAGACTCAATCATCTCAGTCAGTTTTAATTATTAATTTTCACTATTAAAATTTTTATTAATTTTCATTATTAAGTTTTTTAATACTTTTTCATAGTTAAAAAAATTATTATGGGATCATATTGTTAAAAACATGTAGGTAAAAAATTATCTCATTAAAATAAGCTTTTAAAAACTATTTTTCATTTTTATAAAGATTATTTAAATGAGTATTTGATTTTTTTTCTTTTTTAATTTTCACTTTTGCCTCTGTATATTTCATTTGAGCGGGAAGCTTGAAAGTGTGTTTAGGTAGGGACTGGCCGACTGATTCAGTTTAATCACTCAATTCACTCACTGCCTTTCTTTGCCCTTCGCATCACAGTCAAGTTGACTTTGTAGTTCAGCTCAAGCCCCAGCGCAGGCTGTGACTTTTGGCAGCCGACTGCCCAGGATGGTCCGCAGGTTCCACTCTTGTTGATCCTCTAAAAAACTCAAGCACACAGCCGACCCAAAGGCCAACTCACAAAAACACTTTACACGGGGCGGGGGGTAGAGTAGGGCGGGAGGGTTGGGAACACGCTTAAAATCAAATCTCCCGCTGTGGGCTAACTCTCTTTTCTTGTAGCGCTCTACGGGAAGCTTCACAGCGCACAGACGCTCCTCACGTCTATCGCCCAGCAAGAGTTCAATCAATCAACGTCGGACTTTGTCACAAACGAGGGATTCGCACAAGCGCGGTTGCCGCAGCAACAGCAAGTGTCGCTAGAGGGCGCTTTCCAGCAGCCGATCCAACAGCAGACTATGACCAGCGAGTTCCAGCAATCACAGCAGTCAATTCAACAACAGCAACTGTCCAACGAAAACTTTTCGTCGCAGGCTTTACTGGAAAACGAGACTTTCACATCGCAGTCTCTGCAACAGTCCCTTGCCAACGAGACTTTCACCACACAGGCGCTCCAACAACAGACCCTCACCGTTCTTCAACCGCAGGGTCAAATCCTTCAAACTCAACAAGTCATTCCATCCGAGCAGCTATTAGTCTCTCAGAATCCTCTCATCTCTCCTTCTTTGGTAATTCAGCCGATGAGCATGGACAAAGTTCCAAAATCAACACCAAGTAAGCACTTACAATTAGTTCATTCAAATTCAATATAATAATTAGGAAAAAGTTAATTGTATGAATTAAATCTAATTTATTATAAATATGAATAATTTTTCATTATTTATACATGCCAGAATTTAATTATTAAATTGGAGTAAAATTAAACTTTAAACCTCACCCATCTATCATCAATTCGAACAAAATAAATCGTTCAATTTATTGAATATAGCTCTTATATATAGCTCTTATATATAGCTCTTCTTTATTATAGAAAATAAACTACTCTGCTACCTTTTTACATTTCTTATATAATATATAAGAAATGTAGTAGTAAATGTATACAAGTAATTCTCATATAAGAAATAGCTATTAATTCAACTAAAATTTAATTTAATTTAATCTAAATCTTAATTCAATTTAAAACAATTTATTATGATAATATTTAAAACTAATATTTATTAACATACAAAAATACTAAATGCTATTGTCAAATGGATAGGTTAAAAAATATCTGTTGTTTTTAGGTTCGAGTAACGAGGGGTTGAGGAACGAATGGTGCGGGGTGTTGAGCGAGGGCTTGGCCAGCGCCGCAGAACTCCAATCCCTCTTGGCCCCCACACCGAGCGAGTCCAAGCTGCTGGACTTGGGCTTAGGCGGGATGAGCTCTGGGTGTTTCGACGCTCCGTCGGACGGGTTTTTGATGACGCCGCTTTTGCCCCCGTCGCTCCTCCACAGCCTCTGCGAGGAGAAGTTGGAGGATCCCGCGCCGCTGGGCTCCAAGACCATCGCCCAAATGACAGAGAACGAGCTCATCAACTACATCAATCCTTCTTGTTTTGATGCTGGGCCCTTCTGAGCTCCATATAATCAATTCCTAATAGGAATTGGAATTTCCCATCTTTTTTTTGTGAACTTGACTTGTAAATGATCCTTGTTGGTAAGTTATCGCTCCTCATGTGTAAGTTCTCTTATACACGTCTTAAGTGTCCAGTTATTCTCTTCCGAGTACAAATAAAAACTAATTAATTTACAAAAACATAGTTTCATTAACGAGTCTTAATTCATAGCTAGTGTCTATTTAACATGTATATCATGTATAACAGGCTCGTGTTTTTCAAACAAATAAAAGTTTTCAAAATTGGAAAAAAAACATGTTGCATATTTCATTCTTATGAACGCCACAAGTATGAGTGAAAAGCAGTGTATCTACTTATAATAAATATCCATATTTTGTGTCATATACATACATAGATTTACTCATGGGAATACTTATAGTTAGTAGTATGTAAGTTCTTGGAGATTTTATATAGGAAATAAGGTTCCGATTCACATAATATAGATAGTGCCATGTACCTGTGGATTTCTACTCGATTTCCCTTCAAGGTATGGAAGTATTTCTATTTTGACCATTCATCGACGACCAATGGGGTTGTGGTGAAGGTCTTGTAGGACCCGACTACTATAAAAAATAATGATAATCAATAAACTATAAATGTGTTTAAAAAACTTCTTTTGCATTGAGAGCGAGAACTCAATGTGAGCTCAAGCTCAATCATCTTTCTGTTTCCATTCCAAGTCGTTGAGATCTTTGAATTCATTGAATTTTGCTTGAAATTCAAGTTGGGCCATTTCCCGAGCCTCTTCTCGTCCCTCATTAGGTCCGATTTGTCTTCCTCGTTCGTTTTAATTAACGATTCCAAATTCGGTGGGCGTCCGAACCAATACTCGAACTTCTATCTTTCGAAGTGAATCGACCCATTTGTGAAATAGAAGCTTATCTCAAATTTAAATTACTATCAAAATCTTAATTTGCCTATTTCATATATTTTATTTTAAATATCAATAGTGTGATGTGTGATCATCTTTTAAAGTGAGGTGTACGTATCAATTGAATTGGTCTCATTTCACAATAATCTGGTCATTAGAGCTCGACTTTTTAAACTAAGGCTGCTGAGGCCACGCTTGACCGTTCAGAGGTGTGAATCACGTGATTTTAAAATAATGCACTATTTTTTCAAAATATTGTTATCCAATTTTTACATTTCCAGCTTCGTTAATAACTTATAATCTTTGTTTGGCTGACAGGAATTTTTTGCAATCCTGTTCAAATTTTCGAAAAAAACCAAAGGGGGACCATTTAGTTTTAATTTTGCCTTTGTGCTCTTTGTGGTTTTATATTGCATATGTATGCTCCAGACTTCAGGGCGGCAAAGTGTGGCTTAGGCTCAGAGAAAAAATGATAAAAAATAGCTCTCTTTTTCTTCATTTCGTACATCATTAAGTTAAATTTTTAAATTAAATTAATTTTTATCAATTCATCATTGTTCAACTCAATTATAATATCATTATAAATGTAATTTCATAGCATATATATATTATATAATATAATTTTTATTTAACTACAATATGTATTAGAAATTTTTATATTATTAAGAATTTTGATCTATTCATTATTAACAAATATAAATTTGTAATTGTAGGTAAATGACATTCGGAAGTTTTTTGCTCCAAGCGTCATATGAGCATACTTATAGTTAGCAGTATGTCCGTTCTTGGACATTTTATATAGGAAATAAGATTTCCAATGGACTTAAAGCCATGTAGGGCTGGATTTCCACTCGATTTGCCTCCAATGTATCGGAGTATTTTTTATTTTGATCATCCATTGACGGCCAATGGAGTTGAGGTAATGGTCTTGTAGGACCCGTCTTTCACAAAGCCTAGAGTCGTAGGAGGAGGAAATGCATTCAAATGAGATGACGGATTCTAAGGGACTTTCCTTATCAAGACGGTCAGACAGAGATAGGAGCTGAACGGGGAATCCGAATAAACCAATGGCTCATCAGGAGTAAAAAAAACCAAGGGTAATGAAAAATAATGTTAATCAAGTTCATAATTTGTATCTTCACGAGATTTACACCATTGAGTCCCTTAACGAGTCAGTCACAATGGAGCGTTAGTTCAAGTTACTAGTAGATTTTTGATTTTGCGCTAGTCGCGTCATAATTATAAAAATATCCAAAGAAGGACCCATGAGTTAATTGGAAATGGAAATTGGAGCAAAAGCTGCCATGCCCGATTCCGTCCAAGGATCCGTCACTGGAAAAGGAAAAACAGACCGCCACCCATATGAAAAACATTAAAAAGATATTATTGATTAATATTGATTAATTGTTAATTAATTATTGATTAACATTCAAAAATTTATTAGTACAAGAACATGATATTAAATATTGTTGTAAAATTGAGTTTAATTGGACATTTATCTTACGATTAATGGAATCCGAGTTAATCGGAAAGCATTATTTAAAATTCATTCTTTCTTCATTTCAGCAATCCCGAATTGGAGGGTTTGAAAGTGGTGGTTGACACCCTGAAAATTCTTGTAACGGAGATTAAAGAACTTAGAGAAGACTTCAATAAACGCTTTGACAAACACGAATCGCACTTGGGCCTGGAGAAGAATGAAAAAATGGATCGGGATGCCCAAGGTTAATAGGTACAATGTCGTTACATTATTTGATTGCTATATCGTCAAATGTACGTACAAAAGATCAAACTTGAATTTTCAGTCAATTCCATGACTTGTGAGATGGGATTTGAAGTTCGTCCAGTGAAGAGGAGATCGGGATCACCTTATGGAAATTAATGCTAGGTGATCTAATAAATTTAATTAAAAGTTAATTATTTAACTACATTTTTATTTCAGCTCAATTGTCATTATTATTCATAGGTTATCAAATCAAAAGTCATTTAATTACTATAAAAAGTAATTAGGTAGATACTTCATTCCTTTGTGACATCTTATTCACTTGCGATTGATTGGGGCGATATAAGATTTTTGGTTTTATGGCATTGTTTCCTTTTGACCCATTTCAAATGTATGCAGGAAATTTCCTAAATCCAGCGACAGAGCTTTTTGAGGGGAATTTGAGCTTTCTAGACGCCGACTAAGAAATTCATAAATTGAGCGACATTAAATTCAAAGAATCACAGTTAATTCTTGGTTTAGTAAATTAAGTAAATCAAGCAACTTTCCGGTGAGTTTAGTTTTTTATTCGCAGTTTGGGAGGATTGTCATATTAGAGCAATTTGCTAACATTGAAGGATGCAGCCTCAGATGCAGAATCCGCTCCAGCCCCAGATGCAACAATCCGGGCCGCCACCTCCGACGATGGACCTTAGGCCAAATCACACCATTTACATCAACAACCTCAATGAGAAAATTAAGAAAGAAGGTCAGATCCTTAATTAACTTCCTTCATTAAATCTCATCATGCGTTATTTTGATTAATATTAATTTAATTGCAATTTAAATAATATTTTATTAATTCTTCAATGATGACTTCCATCCTTGCTCGCTTAGCTTTTTATTTTAAAAATAAAAAGTGGTGACTGACACGACTGGCTCCCTTCAGAGTCCAGAGTGACCTTGGAGGGCTGAGATTAAATACAATTGACAATTAGCAAATTCTCATTTAATTGTAATTATGAAAAATAGACTTAAATTCCTGAATTTGTTTTGACAGAGCTGAAAAAGAGTCTCTACGCCATATTTTCACAATTTGGACCAATTCTTGAAATTGTGGCTCTCAAGACTTTGAAGATGCGAGGTCAAGCTTTCGTGATTTTCAAAGAGATCAACAGCGCCACGCAGGCTCTTCGCTCCATGCAAGGATTCCCATTTTATGACAAACCGATGGTAAAATTATTCGTCCTATTATAAATACAATAATTTAGAAATCCAATTAATTCGTTCACTATTATTCAAGTTCATATTGCTAATTGCTTTGCTAATTTTTGTTTGCAGAGGATAAATTACTCCAAAACGGACTCAGATCTCATTGCGAAAATCAAAGGGACTTTTATGGAGAGGCCCAAGAAGTTAAAGGACGACAGCAAGAAGAAGAAGAAGCCGAAAGAGACAAAAGTAATGTTTTACATTTCTCTATTTAATTAATTAGCTTAATTATTAATTTAACCAAAAGGCAAGAATTTAAATTCAATAAGAACAAACAGACCAATCAATCGATCAATATCTTAATCATATTATAATTAGAAGCCCGCGAGCCAGCCAGCAATGATTGGAGGCTACGGGATGCCGATGCATGCTGGTAAATACAAAAATCAAAATCCCAAAAGCAATTTAATTTAAAAACATTTAAATCTTACAAATGTTTAATAATTAATTAAATATAGCCATTTAAAAATTAATGTAATGTCTTGGCCCAACAGCACCAATGGGACATATGGGAGAACAACCACCGAATCAAATTCTCTTTCTCACAAATCTCCCAGAAGAAACAACCGAGGTCATGCTTCAAATGCTTTTCACACAGTAAGTCACTCAAATAAACACAGTTGTTTTAAATAATTGCATTTTATCACATTTATTTTAATTAGAGATGTTCATAATATTTGTCAATTTGGCCATTTTAATAGTATCTAATTTTAGTTAATTAATGATTAAATTAGCAAATCTCAACTTATTTTGTATTCCTTACTCAGATTTCCAGGTTTCAAAGAGGTCCGGTTAGTTCCAGGCAGGCATGACATTGCCTTTGTTGAGTTTGAGAACGAGTCGCAGTCGACGGCAGCAAAGGAAGCTCTCAACGGCTTCAAGATCACGCCGAGTCACGCGATGAAGATCACCTTTGCTAAAAAATAATTCAAAATTCTCTCCAAAATCCAATAATGTATGTTCATGTCCTTGATGAAGTGAATGATTTTTTTTGTAAATTCTGAACTTTTCATTCAGAAATCCCCCTTGTAACTCAAAAAACACATTTTTAGTATAAATAATGTTGTTATAATAAACTTCAATTTATTAATCCTTTTGTTAAAATTAAAATAGGTATTAAAGTGATTTCACCAAGTAGTTCTTACTTTGTATTTATGTTCATTCAATTTTCTCAATTCTGTCACTTCGTGAGAGCGAAATAAATTTTTTCATAAACAAAAAAACTGTTTTTGAAAACTCACCAACGACATTTTTATTCCATTCTTTTATAAATCATCTTTAAAATGCATATTATGTTTGTAATTTCTTGATTATATATTATTATAATGTAATGATTTATGTAAGATAATTATTATATTGTTCAATTATTTAAGAATTTAATTGACAATTTCTTATGTGTAAAAAATGTAAATTTAAGAGATCACAATTTATTGAAATGATTATTCATAAAATTTTAACAATTGTTAACCACTTTGAAGTATTTTACAAAAGTTCAATTAGTATTTTTGACTGGTACGAAGGGAATGAGGATTTTGGCCATGTGGGTGGCGAGTCGTTTGATGGATTCTTTGTCTGAGGTTTTGAGGGCGAGGCTGAAGAGAATCGGGATGTTGAGCGGGACGTGGGACGCGATGAACCGGGCGGCCAAGACGAGATCCATCTTCTCCACGCCAAAGAGAACCTTCACGGCAAACTCCGCCTCACTGCTCTCAAACTCCTCGATGATCGTCTCTTTCTCGACTAGGATCAACGTCCCCGGCGACCCGGAAAACTCAGAAATTATGACGAACAACTTGTTGGAGTATTTGTGGATACAAATGTCAAAGGTGTCAAACTTGGACGTGAGGCTCTTTAAATTCCCGGCTGCCATCTTGAATTACTAAACGAATAAACATAAATATTAATTATTAAGTTAAAATTAATATATTTAAATTATTGTGTTATTTATTTAATTTATTATCTTTTTGATTGTGTTTTTAATAAAAGTGTTACCCAATATTTTTAATATAATAAAGTACAGAATGGGTTGCAGGAATTAGGACTGCAGGTTTGAGACTAATTTAAGTCTTTATAATTAACTAATTATAATTGTAAGGCTTTCCTGATCTTCGATTCAAAATTATAAGACGTTTAAGAAAATGGTCAACGAAAGGAACAACAATTACAATTCAAGAATTCAAAGACTACAATCAACGTGCAAAATTCAATTCAAGTTGAGTATTTCCTGCATGGATTTGAAACGACTGGCGGACTTTTGCATCGAATATGGTTCAATTTCCACATGGTCTTTTTAATTTGATATTTGATTGATGATTATAACTAACTGAAGATTACAGTTAATTCAGAGTTAAAAGTAGAATCATTAATTTAAGTTAATTGAAAAGAAGAATGAAAACGAAGCTTTTTAAACAAGGGGCAGAAGCTCGTTTGTATTTGTGTGAATTCCAAGGGAGAGACGCCGTGATCAAAGAGAGATTCGCCAAGAAATACCGTCATCCTAATTTAGATGAAAGATTGACGAAGGAAAGAGTTCGAGCCGAACTCCGTGGGATTTTGAGGTGCAAAGCAGCCGGTCAGATTCTTTTTAAATTACATTTTATCAATTAAATTAACTTTAAATTAAAGCAGTTAATTTATCTTTCGCTGTCTTATTTTATTTTATTTTATTTCTCATCTAGTTGATATTATGATATTACATTAAGTTAAGTTTATTTAATTACAACAGGAATCAGAACGCCAGGAGTCTTTTTTGTCGACAATAAGAAAAATTCAATTTGTATGGAATTCCTAAAAGACGTCGAAACCGTGAACTTGTATATTTCTAAAATCCTTCAAGTAAGTTCATTTTAATTATGATTAACTTTATTAGTTTAAATCTGTTTAATTTAATTAATTTAACCTAACAATAAGTACAAAGCAATTAAGGAAAGGCAATTTGATCTGTTTAGTAAATAAAATTAAAACATGAATTTGATCATTTTGATTAAATTAACCACAGGGAAGCGAAGAATCCAAGAAGGAATCCGAACTCGGGATGCTCGCGGAAGAAATTGGCTCAATGATCGGGACGATGCACGGAGTTGATCTCATCCATGGCGACCTCACCACGTCCAACATCCTCGTGCAGAAAACCGACCTTCGACCTCAGCTCTCTGTCATTGACTTTGGGCTCTCGCACGTGGAGAAGAGCAGTGAGGACAAGGGAGTGGATCTGTACGTCTTGGAAAGAGCTTTGATCAGCACCCATGCAAACAACATCCCGACTTTCTTCCCGAGACTTCTCGCTTCGTATGAAAAGACCATCGGGGTCAAAGGGATAGAAGTTTTAAAGAAACTCGACGAGGTTCGACTACGTGGCAGAAAAAGGACAATGATCGGTTGAATCATTCGACACTCCATTTGTTTGTAAATTTATTATATAATCGAAATTAAGTAAATAGCTTACGTTGTTTAATATACAATGAAATGAATTGACAAAGTGTTGATTAAAATCAATTTAAATTTTTTAAACTTATTTAAGTCAAATCACTATTTTTACCATTTTTATTTACATTTTCCGATTTCTTACAAGTACATATTAATTTATACATTTAAAAGAATGTTGTTTAAAGGGTCTGGATGTCATTCATGGATCATTTTATTAGTATTTTATAAAGTGTCACACTTTCCCATGTATTTCTTATGGGATTTGTGACATTTAATTTGCACCACCCGGTATATTATTCTGATTGTGAAACAATTTCCCTCTTCAATAAAACTCTTTAAGCTTGCAAATATTGAAAATAAAATATTTAAATCTTTACTCTGAAAGCTGAGGATTTCTACGCTTCCGCTAATATTGGAGGCAGTCAAAGCACTTTTATCCTTTTCTTCGACAATGTTCTCAGCGGGCTCTTGGAGATGTTCGTGAGGTGTAAAAATTAACCAAAATTAGCGTTTTAAATTTAATATAAATAAATAAATTTTTGAATAAATCCAGAGAATAAAGTTCAAGTAATAATGGATCATGAAAAAGTGAATGAACAAAATTTTGCATTCATGCAACAAAGACACAAATAAACTCAAATGACTATTTTTACCTTTGGGGAATCATTTACACTGATGGTGAATGACGTGAGGTAAATCAAAAATAGTATTTGTACTAATATGAATAGGCCTTTCCCTATTATGACAAACTTGAAATTTTAACTTTAAATTTTACTGACAATGAGTTAAATAAAACTTGTTAATTTTGAGAATCAAATGGACTTTACTCGAATGGCATCAGCTTCGGTATTTTCTTATCATTCCTTAGAGCTCGAGTCTTTTGCTTAGGTAAATATCTAGAGATACACATGTTAATTAGCAGATTTGACAGCCTTATTTCTTTAATGAATTCAATATATGAGCAAGCAAGTCAATTTCAACGTGTATCTTGTGCTCTGTCTTGAGGGCTTTGTACAACACACAGTTAAATTAATATTTACAATGTTGTAAAAGAATATAAAAATAAATTGTAGGCATATATAGCCATTGTAAGGAATTTTGAGTCGTTTGGATTTGCAAGAAATTCAGATAAAAAGGGTTGGAAGGTAAGTTTACTCCAATCCGAGCAAAGTTAATGTAAATGCACATAGTTCAAATTGACTTCTTTTATAGCTTGCATTTTATTATGAGAAAGGTCTCAATACTATGAGTAAAATGGATATTTGTAAATAAATATGAGAATTCATATATTCATATAGTTATCTATATAAAATAGTAATCATTATTAGGAATTAAAATAATATAATGATAATAGTATATAATAATAATGTAATGTATGCACTACATTATATAATATAACAATTTTTATTAAGTACCTAATAATTAAACTTTTTTTATAGCTTTTTAATATCCTAAGCTCATAAGAATTGTCTTGAAGTGAAGGAATTAGTAAGTCAAACAGACAGATTCCACTTTTATCACATTTGGCATTAAAGACGGGCGTTCATTCCGCCAGCGACGAGGAAATTTTCTCCGGTTATGTACGAAGCATCATCAGAGCACAAGAAAGAAACCATCCCGCCCATCTCATCAGGACCGGCAATTCGACGAAGGGGAATGGTCTCAAGGACTTTTTCCAAAATGTCTGGATTCTTCACAAGCTAATTAATAATTGAAATGATTAACAAATAATTATAATTAAAATCCGTGCATTTAGAATATTTGAGTTGAATAAATAAATGCATAAATGCAATATTATTTATTTATAATTCTCACAGTAGATGAAAACTTCGTGTCGACAATTCCTGGGCAAACGCAATTAACTCGGATATTATCTGCAGCTAATTCTTGTGATACGACCTTGGTCATTCCAAGCAGAGCTGTTTTGCTGATTGAATAAGCACCAAGCGCCTAATGAAATAATTTTTAATTATAATTATTAACAGTTATCTTACTCTGTTGGAATGGTGTTAGAAATAGTATGAATCATGTCTGCATCGATCGATATTATTAATTCAAATGATTTATAATGAAAATAACGTTTATTTAATTAAATACCGCTAATCCTTGAAATCCAGCAATAGAAGAAATGTAAACGATGGAACCTCCGTTTCTCTTCACCAAGAAAGGGTAAACTTCTTGTGTGAGCATCATAGCTGATTTCACGTTAATTTCAAAGATTTTGTCCCAAGCATCTTCAGGGCACTTGAAGAACAACAAAGATTAATAATTAATTTTAATTATTACTTATTAAAGATTAATTAATTTATCATAGCAGCTATAATTTTAATAAAAAGGAAAGCCAATTAGAGAGATAATATTATCCGAAGTCAAAGATCTCGAACTGCTTTTATAATTAAAATAATTATAATATAAATATTAAATAAAGATAAGAGGGAATGTTCCAACTCGGTAATGTTGAAGTTGATTTTATTAAACTGGAAATTCAACTCACAAGTTTTAAAGTGAGTACCTAACTAAATAAATTGGTGGAATTCAAAAGCTGATAAGGAGTCTATTTTTAATCTTAGCTCGACGCTCGAACGACGCTGAAAAGACCTTGCCATTTTCCGAAGTGTTCCGAGTTATAACGTGTACCGAGTTGGAACATTCCCTCTTATTAAAAGACGTGAGAAGTGTTTTGGTCTATTACATCCATGACGGCTCCAAAGACCGGATTCGTAGCAGCATTGGATACCAGGATGTCAATTCCCCCGAAATCCTTTTCAGTCCTTTGTAGCAAATTGAGTCGATCTTCCTTTTTTCCCACGTGGCAGACGATGCCTTGGACGACGTCCTTGGTGAATCCTTCTTTCTCAAGAGCTGACAAAGCAGCCGTGACATTTTTCTCTTTCCGGCTGCTCAACATCACTTTGGCTCCGTCTTTGGCCAATTTCTTCACAATGGACAAGCCAATGCTAAAATAAACGAACAGACTAATTAATAATAAACTCAACATATACTTTGCTTTTAAAATTAATTATTAATAAAATGATCAATTGAATTACCCATCAGTTGAAGCAGTAACAATTGCCACTTTGCCATTCAGCTTCCCAGAAAAGTTTGACATTTTTGGAAGAGTCGAGGAAAAACTTCTTGAAGCGAGTCGAGAGAAATTAATGATGTTTAAATTGAATAATACCATAATTATCTGAAGATAAAATTTTCCTTTTAATCCAGTTTGAGCAAAAGAATGGAAATATTATTGAAGAATGTTGAATTCGTGTTGAGTTGAAATGGGAAATATTGACTATGTAATTTATTGGTTTGATTCTCAATGGGCTTTTTATTGATATCTAATCTTGAATTTGATATTAAATGAAGTGAGTTCAACACGGTTGGTTTGAGTTTGGATAAGCAAGACTCTCACAACTAACTAACGATAAGTAATGCATTAAATACAAAACTAAAAAAACTTTTTACTGTCCCAAGAAAAGAACTTGTCTGTCTCTCTTCTCTGGCGCCTGGCTAAATCTTGACCTTTTAACTTACGGGGACAATTGAGACATTCATGTTGTCACGTCTGTTGTTTTGTGAGTCAAGCCAGAGGACAAATTTAAATTCAACGTTACTTTGTTCAATAACATTTATTATTTTGATATAATTTTAATCATAAATAAATTTAAAGATAATTGTACACTACCTATACTAGTTCTTTGATTATTAATTAAAAAACAAAAATATGGAATTTTCATAAATTATGCCGCCATACAACAAATTTACATTTTTCAAAAAGAAAAATGCTTATCGTCCAGAAGAGAAGTATAAGAAAAGATATAAATGAAGCAAAAAGTTCTTTCACTTTCAATGATTTAGAAACAGTCAAAAATTGGAATTTTTTTTAATCTCCTCAGTTTGTTCATATTTGTACCCTACGGGAATAATTTCCTATACAAATTCTCATTTATTTAACAGCAAAAAATCTCTAACTGCTTTATATATATAATGTCGCTGCGTTTTCTATCATTAAATCCCAAATATTTCCAATAATTTATAAAAACTCATTCATATATCTTAGCAAAAGATAAATAAATTATAGCTTGATAGGACATTGGATTCAAATAACTATTTCCAACTATATTATAAATTTATTGACCGATCTGTTTTTATTTCTTAGGACAAGTAAATCATAAGAAAACCAATTAAATATTTGTTCAAAATGTTCAATTTGGTCAATTAAATCAATAATAACTAAATTTTCATTTGGATCAAATTGATTTTTCGTTTAAAATCATATCATAAAATCAGGCTAATTACTTGGCCTTCTACATCTTTAGAAATAATTTTGTTGTTTAGTCTTATATTTATTACAAATTTAAATATATTATTTTCAATTGGATAGAATTCGACTTTTTT
>VJMY01001280.1:0-15269 GCA_009869795.1 Neelides sp. FZ-2019 | reverse complement strand
TTCTTTAATCTCAATTCAATCAAGTCGATGTGTATATACAAGATATTTTAATAAGACAATTGAATTTTACACTTTGCTTGAAATTACCCTATATTCAAATATTGAATTTTAATTATTAAAATAAGCATAAATATTTTATTTTAAATCCTGTTATTTAATAAATTTTGCGACCAAATTAATATTTAATAAACTAATAACAGTTAATTGAAATTGAGAATTATTTTTGCATCATTAATTGAATTTTATGATTAGTTGTAAGTAAGCATTAAATAAAATCATTTAAATTTGTATATTAATATTATTTGTATTGTTCAATTATAAAATCAGCCGCGAGTCTTCCTATCATCATGCACGTAGGATGATTTATCGACGCATATTTCGCTCGAAGGACTGAACCGTCAACAATACGCAAATTTTTTGTATTCAAAACTCTAAATAAATAAAATTAAATAATTTTTACTTAAAATTGTAAGAGTTAAATAATAATAAAGATATTCTATATATTAAATATATAGTATAGTTAACCTTAATCTGTTATCTACAACAGCTTCAGGATCCGTTGGTCTTCCCATTGGAGCAGTTCCTGAATATTCGTATGACGTATAAACTGCGTGTCTGGCTAAACATTCCCAGTAAGCCGTGGTTTTAAATTTCACTCCTTCACATCCTGGGTACGGCGTTGGAACTAACCGACCGTTGATTTTCTTAAACGCATTTGTTTCTTCAACAAGTTTATTTCCTAATTCAAGTGCTAAAACCACAATAATTAAATTACTTATATATCTACTACTAATATTGCAATATTAAATATAAAAACGATTGAATTTAATAAAATTATATTAAAATTCCAAATGAATAGTTTGTGAACCTTCTACGACAGCTTGTACATCTCTTGGATCTTGGTAATATTTTGGATCGATGATCGGGTGATCTAAAGGATTCGCACTTTTTAGTTTCACTGTTCCAACTTGAAATGGCCTGGTGAGAAAAGGGGCTAGAATCATCGAGTCAATTCCAATCATTCTTCTAAAATATTCCAATTGCTCTTCACGATTGTTCATTTGATCCCTGAAGAGATTGATCTCAACGGCGTCCATTGAAGCGGCAAAAACATAGCAATGGATATCGGGATCGTTTGGCTGTCCTCTCCTCATCTTCTTTGAACTTTCTGTCTCAATGGTATAAGTTGCATCGAGCGGAGGAGTTGCAATTGTTCCTGTTCCGTTTATAAGCCAATCAATAAACGTGTTGGCAACCAAATCCCGATTTGCGCTGAAGCTATTTCCATTGTCCATCAAGAAGGAAGCGATGGAACCGTATTTGTCTTGAAGGGCTTGTCCAACAGGTAAGTCAATCCTTGGCTTTATCTATTTTGTAATTAAAAATTAATGCCTACTTATAAATTATTATTCATCATTTTTTAAATTTGATAAAGTTTTTTATGAGAATTAAAAACTCACATCAAATTGCTTTAAATGGCTTATGGGTCCAATTCCTGAAAGCATTAGGAGTTTTGGTGTTTGAATTGCTCCTGCGCTCAAAATGACTTCTTTCTTTGCTAAAGCCTTATAAGTTTTCCCATGCCGAATAAACTCAACTCCATAAACGGAATTGTCATCGTCCATCAGGATTTTGCTTACTTGGGAAAACTTGAGAACCTTTAAATTTTTTGCATTTCTTTCCATTGCTGGTTTCAAGAATCCATCGTACGTTGTCCATCTTCGACCCTTTTTAACCATAAAATCGGATTTTGCAAATCCTAGATAATGGGAAATTTAAATCAAATACTAATATAATTATACGATTGAAATAACAGTTTAGAATATAAATAATTCCATTGTAATAATTTGGTAAAACTGTAATATTTATATAAAATAAAGATATTACCGTCTGTTAGAGGCCCGTAAGGATTCGGATCTCTTTCTCTAAATCCTAATTCATCTGCAGCTGCCAAGTAATTGTCAATGAACGGGACAATTTCAGTTTTTTCGACGCTCTGTCCACCTCCTTTTCCGTGACCTTTATAAACCATTATCATATTAAGACTAAAATTATAATTTAATTAATTTATAAGTGAGATATATATATATGATTTAAAATTCTGTAAATATACCAGGATAATAGCCATTATAATCCTCGTTAATTTTGTAGTACTTCAGCACATTCTCCATCGACCAAATAGTATCATTAAACATTTGTGCATATTTATCAAATCTTTGAACGTTGCCTCGCAGGTAAAGAAGTGGACTGATGATACTTGAACCTCCTAGTCCTTTCCCCGAGGGCCATAAGGAAACCTTAATTATTTATATCTAATTTAATATACCTCTGTTACTTAAAAATAAAGCTTATTCAAATTAAAAGCTTTTCATGCATTGTGCATCTAATAATTACATTTAAAATTAATATATTTTGCTTAAACTTAATCTAATTTACTAATTTAATATTTTAATTGCAATTGATGGAAATAAAACTTCAATGTTTAAAATATAAAATTTATAGTTTTAAGGAATTTCTTTAATAAACACTTGCATTGTTTCTTTTTCCAAAGTTAGCGTGAGATTGAGGGACCATTTCGTAGTTCCAGTCATTGGCGGGGTTTTTCATTAGATGAAAAGCAAGTTTGGGCAATCTTGTCATCTCATGAGGATTTCCACCGGCTTCAATAAGAAGAACGCTAAACTCATCAGACAAACGACTTGCTAAAACACAGCCCGAAACTCCTCCACCAACTTTAAATATAAGCATTAATTATAAATTGAATATTTTTCATAGTATCTATATTTATATTCCCAACTAAAAATGGATTATTAAGAATCTTCATCAAAATTTCAAAATTCCGCCTTGCATTTCTCAATAATGTATCGGTCCTCTTTTTAGTCGAAATGAAAATTCTGATTTTTTTTTACCAAAAGTGAACCAACTCACCAACGATGAAATCGTAATTAAGACCTTCATCAGAAAAGGGTTTAGCTTCATCCTTTATTGATTCTCTGTTGTGTCCAGCGAGAATAATGGCATGAATAAGTGAAATCACAGCGCCTAGTGGAATTTCCCCAATAGGGATATTTAGTAAACTTGAGAACATTTTCTCAAGTAAATCTGTAATACGAATAGCACGATATTAATTTTTGTTTGGCCTGATAAATTTTTAATTTTACTACTTTACAAACAAAAAATGAAAAATTTTGGTTTCCAAAAGGGAAATTAATCACTTTTTATCAATTAATCAATTGCTAACAATAAAAATAATTATATTTAATATAATAATTAGTTATAAATAAGGTGCAATGGTAGAATAAATTTTAATAAAATTTGAATATAATTACATTAAGAATAAAAAGTTATATATAAACTTAATTGAACACTTATGTATATTAATAGGTGGACAATAAATTCGACGTCACTTATCATAATTATGAATAATTTCTGTTTTACTCGATCAAATTGTTAGTTAAGTGTTTAGTAAAATAGGATTGTGTATTTGATCTTATCCAATATAGCTTATTAATTACTCTGGCGTAACAATTTCATTAACCCAGGTAAGTAATATAATTAGTAACTCTAGTAATCTGCCATTAGCGTAGTATATAAGTAGATGAAAAGCAACATTATTGGGGAATTACTCAAGGTTTCTAGCTGTTTCACGGGATTCTGAAGGGGATATCTTCTAAGGTGTTACTTCTAACGGGTATTTCTATTTCCTTGCTCCATAAAAACCCTTGCCTCAAGAGACATAGACTTATCATGAGATCGAGAAAAGAAGCGTCTGCATCAATCATGGACAGAAATCTTTTGACGAATGCAAGCCTTATTTCATAATCCCCTTTCAATTCTTGCACATAAGTTGCATGATAAGGCTTGAAAGACAAATTCTTCTCAGAGAACTTCGGGAAAAATTAAGCTTCAGAGAAAGTCTACTATCTTTGATTCTATGTCTCACCAATTGAAGGTTTTCTTCCGTGCGAACTGTTCTTGGCTTTCCTGTTTGCTTCTTATTTAAAACGCTCCCAGCCTCTTAGAATTTATTCACAATTCTTCTAATTGTTCTATTGGGAGGCAATGAATCGAACGGCCAACGACGGACAACTTCTTCAGTATTTCTTACTTCAGCGTACTTCTCTATTACAAAAACTCTTTCCTCTTTAACTAATCTACGGTTATTTTCCATTGTTAAAAGAGAAAATGTAATTAATATAGAAATGAGAAAATCGTGCTTTCTCAAAGAAAGTTGGCTGTCGTTTATTGATGGTTTAACAATATCATCTTATAGTTTGCTACATACTAGCTAAATATATTTTCCATGAAGACCCCTATTTAAAGATTTTTATTGTTTAACAGTTTAAAGTGACAATCGATTGAAAATCGGGCACAATTAATGGCCCACCCAGTACATTAAGATAAGATGTTTGTTTTTTTAATTGTTGACACGTTTTTTGTAGTGCACTCAAGAATTCGGGTGCGCCAAGTTTCAAATTTTCAGATGAAAAGACCTCTTATTCTCTCAACAGCGTTTCAATCACTACAGTAATATTTAGTTATTTTACATTTACTCGGTCTTCGACTTTGTCTAAATCTAACTTTTAGTAGCCTTTATGGTTTAAATACGGAATGGATGCTGATCATTCATCATAGACAATGTAGCGTTTTCTTTCAGCCATTTTTGAGGAGGTTTTGCATTATGAGAACTGGTTGATGAATGACTATCATCCATTCCATATTTAAACCATAAGGAATACTAAAAGATAAACCAATTAAACAACAAAACATCATTTAAATGACTTAATGAAATGAATGTTAAAAGAATGAGGGATATTTTCATCTGAAAGTTTGATACTTGGCGCACCATCTTGGAAACCATACTTCTCGAGTGAAGTACAGAAAACGTGTCAACGATTAAAATACAAACAACATCTTATCTTAATGTACATATTGTTGACTCATTAAATTTCAATTTTTATGAAATTTGATCGAGTAAAACGGAATTTATTCACAATTATAATAATTGACGTCGAATTTATTGACCACCTAATACATATGTATTTTATAGCTTAAAATCTTGGAAAAATATCTTAGCTTAATGATAAAATTATATTGTGCTATATAGAATCTTATATTTATTATTACAATTACATATAAAGATCTAATGAAATATTTAGATATTACTTTCTATAGCAAGTTATAACTACTAAAAGAGTCAAATAGTAATTCAATATCATTTATATACTAATTTTCTTAATAAAAAGTAATATAGTAAATGCAGCATATAATAACAAGGTTTTTTCACATTGAAACTATTAGTACATATTATTTACTAATGTATAGAAATTAGAGTTTGTAGATTAAAGGTTCTAACTATTATTCACAATTACAGGGTGGGCTGTAAAGTAGGCAAAATTTTTGACCAATAATATTTTGAATATTTTCAACAGTATTAAGATATTAATTGGATATAATTGGCAATATAGGAAATAAGTTTAATGCAAACTATAAGCTGGTATGCTTAAAGGATTAAGAAAATAAGATGGCTTTTCTCCAAAAAAAAGAAACTCATTTTTTTTCCTTTCCTTTCACTCGTTTTTTCCTTTTTCTTCTTTTATTATGGAGACTCGCGAAACTCGGAAATTTTTAAGAAAAGAAAAAGCTTATATTATAATGAATTTCATTCATAATGTAAGATAGTTTGCATTAAACTTATTCCATATATTGCCTATTATATCCAATTAATATCTTAATAATATTGTTGAGCATATTCAAGATATTAGTCGTCAAAGATTTTGACTACTTTACCGCCCACCCTGTACTTATAATTAAATAAAAATACTGAAATTGTACAAATCTTGCATTAATTTGCATTCTTGTTTAATTAGTTGGCAAAAAATTATAATTACTTTCTTGTAAAGCTACTAATATGGCTTCATATGAATGCCTCGAAATACTTATTCTTCGAAAAATGAGTCATAGCCTTCGTTTTCATATTAAATCCAAACTAACCTAGTCCTAAATAATGTAATTTCGATGCTTTTTTCGAGGAATTTATCTGCTTCCACTAATCCACAAGTAAGTTAGCGTAAGTTATTCAAATTTACAACCTTTTAGGGCAACTTTACTGCAGTTGCATTCGACGGTAACTTACTGGTGTCGTAATGATAGTTGCTGTCTCACGCAAGAGATAGCAATTGCCTGATCTTTTTTAAAAGTTTCAAAAATTTGAAATTATTTATGATAGGTAAGGTAAGGCATTTATTGACAAACCTAACCTCTCCAAATTAAACAGTATTAACTTATAATTATGATGACGGCAACATTCACGGCAACTGCCGGTAAACTGCAAGTAAAGTTGCCTTAATTTTTACCAAGGTGGTAAAATTCAGCCGTAAATAAACTTGGCAACTATTATCCATCGTGATTAAAATAACTTACACGTAGCAAGATTTGCTGGAAACCATAAAACTTGACCATGAACATACATATATATTTAATTCAAAATAATTTTTTTAAGTGGATCTGACACGATATTTTTAATGTCATTATGTGAATTATAAATTCTATGCAACTAATTTTTAATTTTAAGCCGATTTCCTTGAAAGTTTATTGATCAAAAGTGACTTAAAAGTTAAGAAATAATTTATAACATAACGAAGTATCTGGTGTGAGGGGAATATCCCATCACTTCATTTACTCCCTATATTGAATGAACTCATAATATAAACTCACATGACGCCCTTGATTAATTAAAAAACGCGGTTCATCGTAAAACACCCCCACTCACCCCTCAACTGCATGGCCTGTTAAAGAGGAACATGCATAATTTGCATGCTGGAACCTGAAGAGGAGAATTGTGAAAGCAAATTGCGAAGTAGAGACGTGAGCTCTCGATCCTTGAAGAGATTCTGTTGACAAGAAATCCTCGGAAGCCCCACTTGTTTTAGAAATGGCTTTATTTTTAAAATTACGGCAAAAACTTGTCTTTTATCTCCGAGTCAGCTCAATTGAATCTTTTTTCGATAGATCTGTAAGACATGCTGTTTTTGTTTGTTTCGGTTTATCCAAATTGCCACTAAAAAGCTCAACAGCTAAAATATGATTTATTTATAGGTACAGTGTGGGGCTCATCAAATTTATATATTATGTTGAATATTAACAGATACAAATTTTAGGTAACATCATGTTAAAGCAGTAACATTTTTAATTTCTAACTTTTAAGATTCATTTTAAAGAATGGAATTACAATTATTTTATTTATTTTGATGCACAAATTATTTACTTTGAACTTAATATTAGATATTTCCAATATACTTGGTGATCTACATTAACAACCTAATGAAATCAAAAGCTTTTTTGACGCAATTAATCAAGATAAACTTTATAAAAAACAACAAAAAAGGATCCAAAAGTAGCATATTTTATTGGAATTCGACAATTCATGTTAGAGGCCACAAGAATTGATGAAAGTGATGAAACTATAAAAGAAATTTTTGATTGAAATTGAAATCTTAATAAATATATTCAAATGGAACACAGCTGCCAATTTACATGCTACCAAGCAGAACTAATTTAAATTACTTTCATGGGAAAATTCAACCAAAAAAATTGGATTTTGTTGGACGGGAAGAACAATTAAATGAATTGGATATTTTGTTAAATAACGAAGATGCATATGTTGTTATAACGGCATGTACAGGACTTGGAGGAATTGAAAAAACTTTACATTAGAATACATTTGGAGAAATAAGAATAAATACAAAACAATTGCATAGTTTGATTCAGAATCCAAAAATATTTAATTTCTTAATTTTGGTAAAGACAAAGCAATTATTGAAAAGAGAATCAGTCATTGAACTAGTTATAAAATGGTTTGATCCTCATCCAAATTGGCTTATTATTTTCGACAGCGTTGAAGATTATTCTCTAATTCAAAAATTTTCCCCGACTAAAGGACGAAAAATAATTTTAACCTTTCGTAACCAAAATTTTTATAATATTAAAAATAAAATTGAATAGACAAATTCAACTCTTTAGAAGTGAAAACTTATTTAAAAAATAATATTTCTAATCAATACGAAACCTTTTCCGATCAAATAATTGAGAATTTTTCAAAAGAACTTCGTATACATCCTTTGGCAATTTCTCTCGCCACTTCATATATGTCAGAAAATCAAATTAATATAACAAAGTATTTGGAAATCAAAAAAGAACAAAGCGATGAACTTTTTTATAAAGAATTATCAAAAGGAAAACAACAAAAAACAATTTCTTGATTCTTATACAGCTGTTTTTAAATCTTTGATGATTTCAATAAAAATGATGATAAAAAATAATTTAAATGCAATTGAAATTTTGAACAAATGGACCTTTTTATCTCCAAATAGAATTCCTTCAATGATTTTTTCAAAGTATTTTGAGAGTTTGACAATTTTGAAAAAATATTGACAATGATTTTTTTCAATCCACCGGCTTATGCAAGAATCAATATTATTCAGATTTATTGAAGAAGCCAGCCAAATCCTAAAAATTACAAAGGTATTTTGTGAATATCCATCATTTCAAAAATATTAAGCCTCTGGTTTATATTTCTTAATTGTACTCGCTCTCCAACGGTTATTTATGGCTCAAAATATTAATATTTTATATCGGATTTTAATAACATTTAGACCCTTTTTTAAAAAAAGTAAGAAAGCTCCATTAAGGAAGTGGAGCGACTTTGTATGAAGCGCTGCTCCATGGAGCCATTGTAGTATTGAAATGTGTAATGAAGGTATTGCAATGTGGAATAAATTTGATGATTTCGAGGCATTTTGAAACATTCAAAATTTGGGGCATTTTGATTCATATGGGGTATCGTGAAACATTGAATACATATAACTAAATGTCTCGACATTTGATCGTATGTTAATTAATTTGGTGCATGCAGGCTTCATGGAGTTAAAAAGTGGAGTAAATTTTGGTTCAATTGAGCCTTCATTGAGCAAAATGTAGCACAAAAATTTAAATTTTTCTATAATAATAAAATTAATTATATTTTGAGCATAGAGCGAAATTTGAATTGTGGCACTCCATGAATTTGCATGGTGCTCCATGGAGGTTTTATGGAGTTTCATTTTTACATGATAATGTAACCTTAGCCAAGCAGTTGCAAAAAGGAATGGAAGAAATTAAAATTCTCATGGAAACCTTAATATTAACTTACAATGTATAAAATATGTATAATAGTGTCTGAATAACTCAAATGTCCGCCAATTAATAAAAATCAAGTCTAGAAAAATTATTTTATTCATTACAGGAACAATATTAACCTAACCTAACCTATTCAATTCAGTAATCTTTTCAATCCATTACTGAGTAAAATAATTTGTAAAAGATTTAAATTCAGGGCCGGTCCATTTGTTCACTTTGCCTGCATTGATGCGAAACTGATATTGATTTCTTGGAAATAAGAAGCACCTTCATGACCCTCATGCTGACCCTCATGGATGTTGTCTATCAACGCTTGAATCCCTGCTCCATACGTGGGCACCTCACACAAGAGCTTGATCTCTTCAGTAATCTTGTCCAGCTCAAGGTTGCCCCCCTTTCCCTCCTCCTCACTCTCTTGGACCGCCATCTCGAAGGTGTCTCTGACTTCTATGTACTGCTCCAGAGCCTTTTGCAAAGAGGACTTGCTATCTTCTGAAGACCCTCTTGAAACTCGATCGGCCTCTATCTTCATTTTGATGTATTCCAAGTAGGAGTCGTTGTACGTCACGACAGCTTTGTTCTTAAGGAAAACGGCGAATTTTCCGTTAGCTGATGCAAACTGATTAAGAGTAATTGAAAGGTTTTTAATACCTTCCTTCAAGCATTCCACAGCTTGGCGTCTTTTACCTATTTCAGTTTGCTCCTTAGAAAGCCGCTCCTTCATACCTGGGAATTGGTGAACGACGTGCTTAATTCTGGTTATGGTTTTGGTTACCTCGTGTTCCGAATACTTGTGGCCACAGGAATCGCAGATCATGAAAGTGTTGAAGGCGATTACTTCGGAAATTAATCCAATTCCAAGTGTACCCCACCTTATTTTTGTTTGTGTATCTGCTAGGTCATTTGCATTGCTTTGACAAACTTTATAGTGGATACCCCCCATTTCAGGATAGGTTTGACATGACCTCGCCTTGCAAACCTGGGCCCAATCATTTTGCGTTTCTGTAACTGCAACTTTACTCTCAACATAAAGATTCTCCTGGAGTTGTTCGATAGCTAGTGATCCGTCCATAACGAGCTTCATATTTTTTTTTAATTCCGTTTCTCTTTTTAGGATCTCCTCAGTGATATCTTTCGAGATTCGAATAACGCTTTCCAGCACCTTTCTTGCTTTATATACGGCAACGCTCTCGTCGACCTTGTGTTTTGGGAGGGCCCTTATATACTGTAACAACTGAAAGCAGGCTTCACGAGACTTCCTCCAACTTTTATGGTAGTCATCAACCTCATCCTCATCATAATTCTGGAGGTTCCTTAATGCAGCAAAAGAGAACCAATCGTTCTCAACGAGGAAGGTGGCCTGCTCCATTGGTTTGAACATGATAGCGTTGTTCCCCTTCTTAATTTCTTCTAACAACTCTATCATCGTTGTCTTAGTTGAACCGGCCTTGTATTTGGTGTCGGAAGCAGATGTCAACAAAAAAATGAGGTTAGACGCGGAGCCACTATCCAGCTGACTTAACAAAGCGGTGATACAGTAGCGTAATAATGGATCAAGCCGATTTTCTTTCGTGGGGAGGACAACACAGATGGCATTTAATGTTTCGAATTGACTAATAAAGTTCAGTACAGATTCGACATTCTTTTTATCCTGCTCAACTCCTTTAGTGTCTCCTAATCCAGCTGAGTCGATAAGGTTGACAACCAAATCTTTAAATTTGTAGGTGTATGACCTACAACCTGTTGTCCCAGAGGCGGAAAGTTTCAAAGATTCATTCCCGTCCTCCTTGTTTCCCACAATTACTGACGTTTCTTCCCCGGAAGAGTTCTTAAAAGAGAAGATGGCTGGGATGGGGACCTTTAACACTGATTTCGAGGTTATGTCATCTAGTTTTTTGTAGGCTACAAAATTAGAGAAGGAGTTTATAAATGTAGACTTTCCTGTCCCAGATTTCCCCACTAAGAGGATGTTGATCTGCTGTAGATTTGACCTTATTTGGGAAGCCATGTTCACCAAACTCAACTCAGGGAGAATTTGATCGATACTGAATGTGACATTCAAATGCTTATCTGTTTTGTTTGCCCTTTTCACATATATTGGAAATTCTGTTTTCTATTTGGGTGTTGGGTTGGGTTGAGCTGATGAGACTAAGGGAAAGTCCAGTAATTACGTAACGCTAAGCTGCTGGATAGATCATTTGTGGAAGCCTATCCCTCAATGTTACACAACCACAACTTGTGAATGCCGCATGCAATATCTGCATATCTTCTTCATAATTCATAAATTCAATCAGTTGGACTAAAATTAATAAAAATATTTGTATATTAATAAAAATATAAGTATATTAATATATGTGCATGACAGTGAAATTTCATTAATCTAATGAAACATTCTTGCCAGTATTGTAGGTTTGTATTAATAGCATAAGTAGTAACATAACATATAACGTTATAGTTATATATATAATAAAGTTCAACATTAAAACATTAATATATATGTGTTTGATTACCTATATAACAATGCTGTCAAAATTTTAAGACCCTTTTTCATTTTGCAACATTTTTGAATTTATTCATTTTAAAAATAACACCATGACTTATATACATATCTAGATACATTTTTGCCTAAACCCTTTTAGTAATAAAAATTTAAGCTTTTAAACTCATATACAATACGAAGTATATAACGAACAATATCAAATTCATATGAAAAATTATACCAGACCCATTCCATACTCAATCACAACACACAAACCCAATGTCTCAACTTCCCAGAAATTTTCTCCATTTAAAATACATGTTAATGAGTACTGAATGAGTCATCTGTACTGAATGAGTACTGAATGAGTACTGAATGAGTTATGTTTGATAGGAAGACAATGATTTATAATTACAGAGGGTGTCGAGAAAATTGAACAGTGGTTGGTCTTGCTCTGATATGTATATCTTTTATGTTAGCGGGCTTAAATTAGGCTGAATAAAGCTTTTTCATTTTAATTTTTTCCAAAGAGCCTTTACAAAAGACGAAAATGACTAACTAGAACTTTAAGCAAGAATAAAGACGAGTAAACTCCAGCTCCAAGCATTTAAGTCAAATCGGAAATTGAGGAAATCGAATTCTATATTTTACAGATAAATTCTAGTTTCTCAATAGCGTCGTTTGATAAAAAAGATTGTGGTTTATCCTTTATTTTAATGCTTTAATGTTTTTATTCTCTGGATTCAAATTGTAGCAGGACACGAGAAGTTCTTGCATAATTTACATAAAGTCGAGCTCGCAACCAAAAGGCAATTCCTCACATATTAGTTTAACATTTAACATTCAAATACTCGGTTAACTTGTGACATTCACATATCAGATCAATATTGAATATTAGTATAATACTTAACATTTGAATATTTAGGTTAATATTTGATATTGACTATTAGGTCAATATTTGACCTAAGCATATTAGGGTTTGCATTTGACACTTGAATATTCTAGCGATTCTCTGAATATCTCCTTAGGCATAAATAGACTTGTTGAGTTAAAAAGAACAGAGTAAAATTAGAATGTCTAGAAAATATCTGGTACTGTAACTAATTCTGGTACTTAAAAGAAAGTAAATAAAAATCTCAAATATAAGGTCACTTCTTGTTTGTTATTACAAATAATACGAAGAAAACACAGACCAAAGACGTCTGGTTACAATGTTTTCATAAAGTATAATTACTATTTTTGATTTCTCATATCATAATGTGCATTTATATATAAATAAATATTTATATAATATATTTATAATCAAGTTTAGTATTTATAATCGAGTTTAGTGAAGATTTAATTTAATCAAGATTAATTTTATACGAGTTGCTTAAGGAAATTTCATGTCATATTAAGATTATAATTTTAATTATTGTTAAAAATACTTTAAAAATTCTTGTATAATATTAGAAAACAACTATTAATCAAAATCGTTCAGTTTAATAATACCTACATTTTTTAAATTTGGTTTATGCATTAAAATTTACTTTGGACTTAAAAATTTCATAGACAAAGCTTATAGATGAAATCGCCATAATGATTAATACTAAAATATAAATTGGATAAAAAACTTGAATTTTCATTGGTTTCGGAACGTAAAAATCATTATTAGCCAAATGGCTTTTAAATGTATTTATACTCGAGTAATATCTCCTATTTGATTTTCTCAACGCTAAAAATATCTCTCTTGTTTTCTCGTTTTGTTGTGAATACAAATGTTTTAAAATTGAATTAAGTTCAAATCCCTCAGACCACATTTGATAAATACCCGATTCAATAAATCGAAACAAGAGCATTTCTAGTTTATCATGCAATCTTGTTTGTGGAATGCAAAATGTGTATAAAGCCAATGAAAATTCATCTTCGTCATAGTCTTGAATTACAAAATAATATTTAGGATCTTTTTGGAATTTGAGGAATTTATCAATGACGTTTAAAATTTCCTTTAAATCAATAACGTGGAAATTTGATGGTAAATTAACAGGGCCAACGTGAGAATTGATCGATTTGATCTTATTGATATTTTGCAGAAAAACGTCAATATAGTTCATGCTTAAAAAAACTTTTTTCCTTAGTGTTTGATAAGAATTACCAATGTAGGCCGATTGGTTATAAATTTGAACAAAAGCCGATTGCATTATAATTTCATATAAAGTTAATTTATTACTTTCCTTCAATTTTTGCCATTCGGGGGAAGTTTGGAATTTTGTGAAAGTCATGATAAATGTATTCAATTTTGACAAATCTTCGAACGATTTGCTTATTTTCGGCAATGGATTGAGGGCAATTAAAATACATAATTTCCCCTTATAAGCGCTGCTTAACACAAATCCCATTAAAATGACAAAGCTGGTTAAAATCAAATATTTCAATTTCAATTTGGGAATATGTTCAATGACAGAATGTCCTTGTTCAAACAACAGTATTAAAAGTGCCCTTAAATATTTATGTAATATTTTCCTATCCATGGCAATTCCCCCGAATGACAAATAATAGAATAAATGAGCAGTTAAAATGATTATAATTATAGTGAAAAAATACAAAATCCATGTGTTGGAGTCGAAGGTATTTAAAAAGATATAATATTTAACGTGGGAATTGATCCGAATGAATTTAGCAAATTTAAAAGCCGTTTGTTTGATGCCAACGCGGAAATACAAATGGCGAACGAATTCTTTTGCTGGGTCTGCATTGTTATAAATAGAAAACCCTGCAGATTTAATTCCAATTGTGTTCATCACCATTGGTGACATTTTCAAAATTATGGTAAAATTTAAGAATTGAGAAGCATGAAAAACGAAGCAAAGTTGTTCGCTAAATTGATGAGGATGGAAACTGCTCATGTGACAGAATTGTAAAATCGATAGGATTTTGTAATCATATTCACTTAAATCTTTTTCAATTACCAAAACATGAGCTTCTTCAAATCTGTCGAAATTTACAATATTTTTTAAAGTTATTAGCAGTAATTTTAACATTCTTGAATCAACGAGATTATTGGGTTTAAATGAAGGTTCGGAAATGTAAAATAAATTTTCAAGAAAAGTTTTATATAATGCTCCTGCGTGGTTGTACAGATTTCTATTATAAAAATTTTTAATTGTCATTATTTGTGAAGGAATTTCATTTTTTGTTGAAATGGAATAAAAAGTTATATAATTTGCTGGTATAAAAATCCCTCTTATCAATTTACCCTGTCCCTTAGACATCATATCGTAAGCTTGGTCAAGTTTGCTGGATTGACTATAATTGTTTAATTGAAAGTTAAATGCTAAAATAAAATAATTTAAGTCTGAAATAAATAAGTGATCTCTGAATTCAATAAGAAATTTGTGAATTTGGAAAATATGAAAATCACTTTTAGCCTTTGATCTGGTAATAAATGTAGCTGAACATGTTAAAAACCTTTTAAATATAACAACTTGTTCTCTAAATCTGATAAGCAATTGATCATAAGTTAGATTATTTAATTTTATTTCATTTTTGTATTTTTCTTCTCCATTAAAACTTATTATACTTTTTGCAGACAATAAATTTGAATAGAAATTTGCATAATTATTTAGCAATTCTG
>VJMY01001279.1:0-15295 GCA_009869795.1 Neelides sp. FZ-2019 | reverse complement strand
TTATATTATATTACTGATTGGATTTCCAAACAGCATACTCACAAATTCAAGATGAACTTTTGCTTGTTGAAATTGTTCGTTAAAATTAAAATTATTTTAATATTATGGTAAGAAAATACTTAAATTCTTTTGGATCTTTACAAAAATGTTGACCAACTTAACTATTACCTTTTCTATAAATTGGAAATGTATAAAAAAAATTAATATTACTTTTGAAAAGCACCATAATAAAGGCCGATAAAAGAAATGATGTTGGGAAGAATGTGATTGAATCCAATATCGAGTCTTACATCCCGGATGATTATAGCATTCATCAATCACCAGTTAATTCTAGTGGTAATTCGTACTTTTAATTGAGAATTTCCCTGACTACATAGTTTAAAAAGTATGAGCTTATTACAAATAATATCATAGTTCAATATAAAATCCAATTTAGTCATTTTATATAACACCTATATATCTCTTCCCTCAATACAATTATAATGTTCGTTCAAATAGGTGGTGCAACAATTGTGAGCTTTGCAATGACAATCATAAGTGTGAGAGAAATTAACGAGATTTCAGGAGTAAGAAATAATTAATCAATTAATTATGATAAATATGATACATTTACAATACAATATTGAGCTATTAATCTTATTAGTATTGATTGGGTTCAAGTCTCTTGCGCTTGAGATGAACTTTAGAGTATACTGGAGAGATGACCGATTGAGTAATATCTCTGATCTTCTTCAACCAAATGAAACTTACATTGTTCTCGATCCAAAGCTAATTTCAAAAATTTGGAAACCAGATGTATTTTTTGGTAAATCCACTATTTCTTCTAGAGATGTTGGACTGGAAATTAACTTTAAATAAAAATTAAATTTTTTTCTTAAAAAATATGGTATATCAAAGAACCAAGTTTACTTAATTTAAGTTTATAGTAAATGCACAAACGACAAATGATTTATTTGTTATTGTCTTATTGCTACATTAGATCACACAAAAGAAGTCAAAAAACCTGTTTTGATAAGTTCACCAGCTTCACTCCGTATGTTTGCGAACAACTCGTTGAGATATTCAGAGAGGTAGATTAATAATTTATATGCTAAAATTACGAATTCTCAATGTACAATTTAATTTATAGCGAGTAACATATGTAGAAATGCTAATCTTGATTAACAATGACATGATAGGTATTATGCTCTTAATATTGATAATGACTATTTATTTTATTATTATGAATGCATCTATAGGCTGACTCTTCACGTAGCCTGTGCAATGAATTTTCACTTTTATCCTATGGATACCCAAAAATGCGATATTGACCTACAAAGCTGTAAATTGAATTAAAATTATTTTAAAATACGATTCAATTTGTCATTGTAAAATACATTTAATTCCCATTTTTGTGTATTTTTTATATGGATTAATCAATTTCAGTTGCATATTCTAATAAACGAGTTGAGCTCAGCTGGTATAAAAATAAGCCAGCACATCTTGACGAAAACCTGAAACTTCATAATTTCGACGTGATTATTGATTCCACTACAGAGCACGAAAGAGTTACGAGTACCGAATGTAATCTTTAGAAATAAATTATGTATTTACAATATTTTTTAAATTTTCATGGAGTTTATCATCATTAACATTTGGTATTTAACCTCAAAATTAACTAATACAAGACTCAAGAATAATTTTTCTTATTTTCACAGCTTCTTACTCTGTTTTGAGATTTGCAATATTACTTCGACGAAAGTTCACTTATCATTTAATTCAAACGTTTATTCCAAGCGGCGTTTTCATTGTCATTTCTTGGCTTTCCTTTCTCGTCCCACCTGAAATTGGGCGAATGCCTCTTTTAATCACACTTCTCCTTACACTTTCAACCATGTTTGGAAGCATCAAGTAATTACAAAAATATTTTAGTAAAGTTGTTACTTTATAAATAGCACTTTACTTTTATGTTTAATATATTTACATACATATTATTTCATATATCTTATCTATTATTTTTCGATAATACTTTTTTTTTACTAAATAAGGCAAAACACGCCGAGTGTGAGTTACTTGAAAGCATTGGATATTTGGATGATCTCCTGTATCTTTTTTGTATTTATAACCCTATTGGAATACACTTCTATCCTTAAGTAAGTCTAATTATTGAATTTTGCATGCTATATTTCTTAATTATGATAACAATAAAGCTTTAATGGTAATTTAATAATATTTTAATTTTAACATTTTCTGTTTCCTCTATTTGTTTACTTTACATGAGGATATATTCCGATATATTATAGCAAATTAATTTTCATTGAAGACTATGACTACTGAGGGCGATTGCAATAAGAGTGAACACTTTTAAAAAATGGAGTTTTTATTAAAATATGAGATGAAAGGATATCTCGGACATTTTCAACATATTCTCTCTTCACTTCCGCGACTGTCAACTCTTCCTTGGGTCATAGACGCGTCTTGTCCTGGAGAATTCAACTTTGCTTCATTCATTCTTCAAACATTTCCAAACAACATGAAGAGGGAAAAAGTTACCAATATGCGCCCAACTGAATTTCAATACTTTTTAAGTGTTTTTAGGTCAATTAAAATGTACTGGTTCCGAATCTGAAGTCAGTTTGCGGCGCTCTCGTAAAATGACAGAGTTATGGACATTATTTAAGCATAGGGACACAGGATATTTGACGAATGAACGAAGCAAAGTTGACCTCTCCAGGTCTACAGACGCGTCTATGACCCATGATTGAGAAGATGTCGTAAAGTAGTGAAAGTGAAAGGAGAATATGTTGAAAATATTCGAGATATTCATTCACGTCATATTTCAATAAAAAATCATTTTTCAACTGTTCACTCTTACTATAAACGTCCTCAGTATACAAGGACAATACAATGCTACATATGAATTATTGTTATGCTACATCCAAACTTTAGTTTACTTGATCGAGCAAAAGAAGATATCAAGGCGCAAGAAAAAAGAAAAAAGGAAATTAAAGAGCGAGATGAAAAATACACAAAATTAGAAAATGAAGAGCCGAGTGAAAATAAAAATAAAATGGTGCGCCAATTATCTTGCGACTTAGCAGATGTCAACGTGAGATATATTTTATCTAGACTATTATTTCTCAATAAATTAGCACACACGGCTTTATTTATGAATTGCTAACATACATAAGATACATACAAAGCAAAAACTCTAACCTAGCTTTTTGTCAATGTAATTTGCAAGCAATGTCAAACTAAAAATAACCTAAACTTACCTAATAATTAATTTAATTGATTTTACTACTAGAGTTCAGATGAACAAAAATTGAGTAATCCCGTCTACCAAATGAATAATATTTCAAGAGCTAAAAGCATCAGTTCACCTATGAGCAAGTCAAGTTCTTACACAGTAACGTCTCCGACAAATGCAAATAAAGACATTGAAGGAGAAGAGGAAATCACATCAAAATATACCAAAATTGCAAAGAAAATTGAATTTTACAGTTATTTCATTATTCCAAGTCTCTTTATAATATTGTAAGTCATGAAGAATTAGAGAAAGTGACTTTGAGATAAATGTATTAACTCAAGTCATATTATTCCAAGTTGCATGCTACCTCTATATGGTTCAATTTCACGAAATTCATATTATGAATCAAAAATTCCCAACTTCAAGGATATAGCTTAATAATTTCAATCTAATGTTTTTCATTTTTTGATTTATAGCAATTTAATTTATTGGCCATGGCTCATCAACGCTGCTGAATTTCAAAAAATACATGTCAATAAAACGAATATAAATTAATGTGCGAAATTATTATATGAACCTTATTCCAGGAATATTGAACTTGAGCTCAAATACAATATTTTACAAATAACATTTGGTTTTATTTTTTGTAATCTCACATGCATAAATATTGACAGTATTGGAAAATGTAATTATTCATTTCATTATATTTGAGTTAGGTATGTTACCTAACCGGCACATTAGTCTAATTGATAAAATTAAGTCTATGCAATTAAATAGGAATTTGGCAAACGAAAGGACAAATTACTTGATAAATATGTGTAGATTGTGCGAATGTGCGTTAAAACAGGAAATTCAGAAATGGTAATGTTTTATTTTTACTTTTATCAATCGCCATTCCTTTCGTATTAAAATCCTCATTGACCTTCCTTTTTATTTATGTATTATCTTGATTATTCTTCATTTTAATTCAAATCACTTTGTTACTGTTGGCTTTCTTATAGAAAGGATAAGTTTTTTTAGAAAGTTTCTTTTATTGTTAAACTTACAATTAATGCTAGTAAATACCTTTTATGAAATTATAATAAGATTGAACAAACATGAATCAGTGTTTTTATGTTTATAACTATGTAGATCATTATACTTTAATCAGTCGACGAATTTCTTTCGTCTGAACCAAATTGTATATTTAAATAGTAATAATTAAATGATAATGGATAGTTTGATACATATCAAAAAGTACCAAGGTAGACAGTAGACAGTTCAAGATAATTGAAACATAATAAACATAGTTTCATGTAATATGTAGAGACTATGCATAAGATATCAAGTATAGAGATCCAAATTATTTGTTCATCATAAAACAAAGTTAAACAAACGAACAAACGTGGTTATAAATCACGTAGACCCAAACTTCAATCAATGTCACAATTTATTAGGTATTAATAAAAATGAGCAAAATCATTAAAAATTGACAAAATTTACGTAGGTATATATATACCTGATAGTTCAGGTAATTTTATATACTTATTTTTAGTGTTAGTTGACTAAATAGTTCTTTTCATATAAGTATCCAATTAAATCATTGTATGTATCAATATTATATGGAATATATTATATTATCTATTTAAATTTGTTAATAATGCATTATTCTTTTCATCTTTTCTTTCATGCCACCAAATTACCTACCTCAACTAATGCTAATGGTACGAAAAATAAAATAATTATCTCGCATACTTTGTTCAACCATATTATTTGGTATATTTTTACCCTTACAAGTCAAATCAACTATAACAACAATCATAATCATTGCTTACATTTTATATGACAAATATAACTATTTATATTCTCTCAATGTGGAATATCGGTATATGGGAAATTTCTCACTTTATTACATAAATTACATTATTACACCCTTTCAATAATGTGAACGTGCATTTCATAGCATATTTGCATATTTATATCATTTAAATTAACAATGACTTTTTTGGCTTATTAGACTTATTAGGATTAAAATATACATGGATGCATATTCTAATTTGATAGAGAATGGCTATAAAGTCACGTATACAGCAAAACGTGGAAGTTTTCAAATTGGCAAAAAGCCAGAAACGGCATTTTTGGCACGTACAACTTACATCTGTTTTATGTCATGTTAATGTTAAATAACAATTCAAAGAATTTTTCAAAGGACACAATTTGACTAAATGATTATTTTAAATTAACAGCTTAATTTTTTTACTTCAAGAGATTAAAAATGATGAATTGAAATGCCATGTATGAAGTCACAAGTCAATGAATGAAAGTAACTAGCAAAGTATAAGTAAAACACATAAACAAATCATGTTAATTTAACAATTTTTATGTTTTATTGATAACATTTAATCTCGGCTCTCACTCGGGGTATATAATGAGCAATTATTTCCGATTCTTTTCATTGAAGTGGAAAACTCAACTGGGTAGCCAAGTGGGAAATCCAAAGAGAATTGTTTTTTAGATTCTTACGGAGCATTTTGGCTAAAAGAAAAATGGTGAAAGTTACTGAAGATTTTGTGAAGACTCTTGAGAGTCATTCAACCTTTGAAAATGAAGATTCGTCTGATTCGGGAGATTCTGGGATTCTTGAGTTTGAATATCGACCAAAAGGCCCAAACCTTAACATGGCAAATGTCAATCCCTGCATTTTGAATTTCAAAGCAATGGAATACGCTGCTCGTGGTCCTGTCATTCAAAGAGCATTTCAAATTGAAAACGAACTTAGAAATGTAAGTTTACCTAATAATGTGAAAATTGAATATTGTTTAAAATGTTAAACAGAAATTTTTCATAACGAGAAAATTTTGAATTTTCTAGGGAGCTGTTAAACCATTTACACGAGTCATCAAGGCAAACATGGGAGATGCACATGCAATGGGGCAAAAACCAATAACTTTTCTTCGACAGGTATAAAAAAATTAAAGAGATTTTCAAAATATTAATTTAATGCAAATAGTTCAAATTAAACATTTAATTAAACATTAATCATAGAAAAGTTAAATAATAATGATTTGGAATTTGAAGGTTGTGGCTGCCGTTGCTTGTCCATCACTCCAAGATTCCTTTCCTGATGAAGTGAAAGAAAGAGCTGGAAAGATCCTTCGTCAGTGTAGAGGTGAAAGTGTGGGTAAGAGCGCACAATAAACTTTCAAAAATATTATCTAAATCTCGTAATTATTATGTTAAATACAATTCAATTAAACAATGTTTTTAAAAATTCGAAATGCATAATTTTAAATTAAAATATATTAATATTCATAAAGGGTCATACAGTGATTCTAGAGGAATGGAAGTTGTCCGAGAAAACGTGGCGAAATATCTAAAGAAAAGAGACGGCGGTGTAGAGGCCTTGAAGGAAAATGTTATTCTCACTGCTGGAGCTTCTGAAGGAATTCGAGTAAGTTTCAATTTCACATATTTAAATATTAAAACTATCAATTATTATAATATACCCATAATTAATCAAAAATAATTCACAGTGTTCTTAACAAACATTTATGTTTTAATACGAATTATATTATGAATTTACTTCTACTTTTAGGCTTGTCTCAAGTTGTTCAAGAGCGGAAGCGAAGGGAAAAAGTCAGGTGTGATGGTTCCAGTGCCGCAGTATCCATTGTACAATGCAACGCTTTCTGAATATGACATGATTCCGGTAAATACAATAAAAAATATTTGACAATTAAATGATTTAATTATATGCTTTTTATATAGTTTAATCATTTCATACGAGATTCATTTTGAACATTTGAATACATTCTAACCTTTGGATTCATTCTAACCTCATTATTAACTCTATTTTATTCTGATTAAATTCTTTAGATGGATTATTATCTTGCTGAAGATCGAGGTTGGGCCGTTGACATTCGAGAACTGGATCGAGCATACAGATCCTACAAAACTAAATGCACTCCCAGAGCCATCGTGGTTATCAATCCAGGGAATCCCACAGGTAAAGAAAAATATCATTTATCTATTCCATTTATTATTTGAAGTTCATTTAATCTCTATTTTACTTGAGACTCAATTATTTATATTGCTCACTACTTATTTGCTTTATAGGCCATGTCCTGACAAGAGAAAATATGGAGGCAATAATCAAATTCGCCCATCGTCGTAATCTCGTGATTCTTGCTGATGAGGTAAGCGAATAATCAAATGGGTTCAATTTTATAGACAATTATAATTAATTATAGTAGTACAATTAATATACCCACATGTTTTAACTAGCACTCAACATAGATGATTTCTATAAATACCAATAAATGTTACAGTTCAAATCACTTCAATAACTTTTGATTTTATTCAAAACAAGGTTTATCAAGATAATGTTTACGGTGGAAAGAAATTCTATTCCTTCAAGAAAGTCCTCAAGTCAATGGGCGAACCATACTCATCTTTGGAACTCATGTCCTTTTTCTCAACCTCTAAAGGTAGGTAAATCTAGGCTAAAAATAATTGATTAGAAATTAAAATTCTATACTATAGAAGTATAGTATTTAGATAATGAATAAAATGGACTTGATATTTTAAAGGTTAAATGCTTATCGCTAATTCTAAATGTTTGTCTTTAGGATTTGTTTCTGAATGCGGACTACGCGGAGGATTCTGCGAAATTGTGAATTTAGATGAAAATGTAAAGAGTCTCTTAGAAGCTAGCGTAGCCGCCAAACTCTGTCCAACTATTCTTGGACAGGTAGAATTTTTAAAATTTTTAATATATATATTTATATAATACACAGAATTTAAAAAAAAGCTAAAATACTATTATTACAAATTAATATAAATTTATAATTTTTCTTTTTTTTCTCAGGTTGCTGTTGATTGTGTCGTTTCGCCCCCTCAACTCAATACTGATTCTTATGTTCAATTCATGAAGGAGAAAACTCAAATTTTGAATGAACTTGAAGAGAAAGCCAAACTCGTGACAGAAACATTCAAAAGATTACCTGGAATTGAATGCGAGACAATTGAAGGCGCCATGTATGCTTATCCCAAGGTAATTTCTATTTTGAATCCATCTTTAATCTTGATCTTGCATTTACTCTACATAATGAGCATTAAATCATAATAAGTAATAAATCATACAATTCATCTATCATAAATCATAATAATCTTTTATATTAAATGGAGTTTCTTATAGTTTCTTTTTTTGTTAACTAAAGGTTTTGCTACCGAAAAGAGCCATTGAAGCTGCCGAGAAGCTTGGAACAGAACCAGATGTATTTTACTGTTTAGATCTCCTTGAAAAAACTGGCATTTGTCTCATTCCTGGATCAGGGATTGGCCAGAAACCAAACACCTTTCATTTTAGGTAAATTAAATAACTTATATATTATAATAACTTTTATAAGTACTATAAACTTAATTATTTAAAGAATGGTTACTTATATATTTCTATTCTATTTTTAAATAGAACTACAATTCTTCCTCAAATGGAGCAAATGAAAGAAATGTTACAAATGTTTTGCAACTTTCATCTCAATTTTTTAACTCAATACGAATCCTGAATTAGATTTTAGATTTTAAATTTTACTCTTTGTATTACATCATACACATTAAGTAGTTTTTATATATTTATGTTTACCCTAGATTTATTTCATTTGGTACTTGGTAGGCTTTTTTAAAAATAAAAATACTATTTATATTATATCATGATATTACATATCATTAATTGTTTAACATGACTAATTATCAACTTATACACAACTTGTACATAATAATTTAAATAATAAAATATATAATTTATTAAAATTAGTCGAATAATAAATTATTATTTTTAACATATGAACTATGCAAGCAAATATCTTATGATTTTGCAATGTCAATAAAAAAATACATCATTATTATCAATAAAGTCTTTTTTATTTACCAAGTTAGAATTGCGGAAATCGTTTGATCAAGGATAATTTCTGAAAGCAATGGAATTGCCATTACTTCAACAGTAAAAAGATTCCAAGTTTAATTCGCAAGCCGTTAATTGAATTTAAAAACAATTTCACTTTTCAAAAATTTGACATTTATAAATTTCTTATGCTAGTTCTCGTAATTGATAAATGTTCGAAAAATGTAAAATCGAAGAAAATGAACAAAAGGGATAAAATCGGCCAAGCCAAAAACGAAGGCATTTCTTGAATCCCCAAAATTTAATCATGGCATAATTTGTAAGAATTTAAACTAAAAGGATTGGCAGAACCAAAGGAGTGAACTGTCGAAGTATCCCATTGATTCTTGAATTGATAATTTGTTCAATTCTATAAAGCCTAATGAGGTTTTCAAGACTTCCGAATCTCTCAGGCTCATTTACCATTAATGGATACATTGACTCAACTTGCAAATTAAAAGTAAAAAATAACAAGCCTGCTCCAAAAATCAATAGAATGCAAATCATCACATACTTTCGGAAATAATGTGGCAATATAATAAATTCTTCAATGCGACGATAAATTCAGATTTAATGAAATACTCATGATTTTTTTCAATTTTGATAAATTTCCTTAAAAGAATACTTCGAGCCCAAGATAAACAACAGTCAAAATTGGCTATGCTAAATAATAGCGCATTCCCTGTGCGTCATGTAATTTAATTCCTGCGTAATTCATAATTATTTGAACTGCCAATATTGGGAATATGAGCGGAACCCAACGTACAACTATTTCATTTAAATATTCATTCAAAATCTGTTCAATCCTGTAAAGCCTTCTTATGGTTTCTAAATCTTGAAATCTTTCCGTCTCATTTCCCAAATACCAATACATGGAATCAAAATGAAGATAATATATGAAAAACACAAAAGGAGCACCAAAAATGACCGCAAGTCCAACCATGTAAATGACAAGAATTATCAAAACCGCGTAATTACGAAAATACCCAGGAATTGACAAATAATATTCAACGTGACGATAAAAGTAGCGATTGAACGGCTCAAATGGATTGTCAAGAAACAGAAACGCTTGAAATTCAATCACAATATTAAAAGCAATGAAAAGAATTCCAACGATCAACAGTGTTTTCACTTTATTTGATCTCATTGATTCCAATTCCATTGATGTGTAAAATGTTTCTAGATATGAAATATACCATTAGATCTAAATTCAAATATAGTATAAGGGTAATGAAACTATTTAATAATTACGTACAATTAATAACTTTTGAGTGATATTAAATATTTATTAGATTATATTCATTTTATAAAGCTAGAAAAATTTATAAGTTAAAATAATGATGATTAAATTTACTTTATATGCTAGCATCAAAACTAATGACTTTGTTATAAAAAGCTATATATAAATGATAATGTTCAAAGCATAAGTGAAGAAGCCAAGAGATAGTAAATAATGCAAATACTACGTAAAAGTATAAAACCTTGAAATAACTAGGAATTTCTTCATAATTCCAAATAAAGTCGCAAATTATGAAAACGAAACAATAAACAAACACAATGGGATAAAAAAATCAAAATTAAATGCCACAAGATTTTATTGATTATGTTAAATTTGTATTCCATTGTATCTTTTTGACTATTCCAGACGGTTGGATAAATCAAAGAAAAAAAGGGCATAAGGAGCTTTAATAAGAATTTAATTTCTTTTGTCATCATTTAAAAAAAATAATAACAAATTTCACAAATATAATTTTTTAATTACTCTCATCGTCTCGTCAGAAATAATTTAAAAAATCTTTATTCAATACATATTTCACTCACGCTCTGACAACCAAGACCTTGATATTTGTTTATATTATATATTATATTATAATTATATTCATATTATATATAAATAATTATATTATAATTATATTCATATTATATATAAATAATTATATTATAATTTATATTTGTATTCAATATTAGTGAAAATGATGAAATTATCAATTATACTCATCATGAAGCAATGAGAAGACAAAGAAGGTCAAATGATTTGTTAGTAAATAACCAAATATAAGTGTACGCAATCAATATTTAATATTTGTTTATTAATATGGTTTTTAATTAAAAATCGAGACAGGCAGAGTTTATATTTGGACTAAAGTCAAATTATCAAAGTTATTTGCATGACATATTCATATCCAGTATAGGAATTATTCGAATTATACCTATTTTAAAAAATAAATATTGAATTTTATAATGTTTGCTATTAAATTCAAAGCTGATCTTTAATATTTAAAGTATAAATTTGTTGAAAGAACGAGATGAGAGAGATTAAAAGTAACATGAAAAATGTTTTACCCAAGGTAAGGTAAAAAGATTTAAAAGTTCTGTACAAGTAATGCGTTGCACGTAATAACAATTATTTATTAATCATTTAAAAATTATATATAATTTTTTTAAGTTTTTGGAGCTGCCGTTGTTGTTACTACTTTTTTTTTTTACAACAGTAAGACGGGCAAGTTGATGGAGCATTAATGGAACATTCAAAAGTGGCATCTGCTTTTCCAACACAGTTACCTGGACATTGCAAGCAACCAATTGGACAACTTTGTTTATACGTTCCATTTGTGGGTTTGCATGTAGCAGCCCAATCACATTGGAATTGGGTGGCCTGTCGCGCTATTAATCATTTAATCATAATTATTAAATAATTACCTTATTATATAATTTTAAAAAACAAGATAATTAAAACATGATTAATTTTACATTCTGGAACGACACTTTCAGATTCATTGGATTCGGATTCAGAAGAAGCTCCAATTACTTGTTCCTAAATATTATAATAAGATTCAGTGTTATTGCTATTTTATACTAAAGGTAAGTGATATAGGTTAGAATTAAATATTAAGACGAATTAATTAACCTCTGAAGAAGAAGGCGAAGGAGAACCAAATGCCAGAGAAATTAATAAAAATAAAGGAATAATTTTAAAAATCATGTTGGGAAAATGTTTAAGAAATTTTCGATTAAAGTTTTTTTTGCTCAACTCCTTATTGAATGCACCTAAAATTATTGGAATCTTATTTATATATTGCAGACTCATTTCCAATTCAATTATTAATTTAAATATTAGTACAATTATTAGTCTAACTCATTTGTTAATTTAATTCCAGTCAATTATATTTATTGCAATAACACGAAAGCAGAATTAACAAAAATTTATTTGTGAAAACTCAAAATTCTCAATGTCACTGACAAATTTATTCAGTTTCAACATCAATCATTTATATCTATAACTCAAAATTCATTATAAGAAATATTTAAAAGTCTTCTTCCACGTATTTATAAGAATTTAAATACTTATTATAAATTAAAATTGATCTTTCAAGCTGCTTACTTAGTACTTCACTATTGTCATTTAAATAACAAACAAATGAAATAATTATAATATGTATTGGCAATATCTAAATAAAAAATATAAATTACATTATTATTCTCTTGTTCATCGTTCGGATCAATACTAAAACATGCAACAACTTAATCGTCTCATAAATATTTCTTTAAACCAATATACATGTTTATGTTGGTACATATTATAATTAATAATACATTTAATGCTTACAAGTGATTTTTTCTTAATAGACACATTTGTCATATATAGAAACTTGACAATAAATATGAACAATTCATGAATTTTTATTGCAATTTTTCATATAAATAAAAGTTTACTTAATGTAAAGAGTAAATACGTTTTATAGATAATCATTTTTAAAGGAATTACAAATCTCTATTTTAAGCTTTCTGATAATTTTTCATACAATTCATGTATGAAAATTTTACCTTTCGTTAGATTATACCCAATATAGAATTATCATTTCCTAAATCCTCTGTTTGTGGACTTTGAGTCGGTGGAGCAGGCTGAGTTGTTGGAGCTTGAGATGCTGCTTGGGTTGATGGCATTGTTGCTTGAGTTGTTGGTGGAGCGGTTGGAACAATTCGTTTACAACAGTGAGTTGGACAATTGGCTGGGGCGTTGACGGAACATGCGCTAGTGGCATCTGCTTTTCCAACACAGGCTGCTGAACATTGAAAACAAGCCGATGGACAACTTTGTTGAAATTCTCCACGTTTGCAAGAAAAAGCCCAGTCGCAAGTGAATGTCGCCTGCCTCGCTATAAATAATAATTATCAAATTTTATTTTTTATAGGATTAAATATAAAATATATTATAATATTTATAACGTAATTAAAAATTAATTTTTTGAAATGAGTTTTTTAAAAGTACTATAGTTAAGTAGATAGTATAGTTTGTAAATAAATCATTATTTCTAGGTTTTACTTTGGGGAATGATACTTCCTGAGTCCTGAGTATCAGCTGAAATGATCTCTCTCAAATCCTGCTTATATATAATTCAAAATATTGCATTTTTAACATAATCAAAAACAAGGATGCAATTATTAATATTATTAAATTATGAAAATATTTGTGATTTTGTTAATTGACCTTTGGAGATGCAGATACAAATGCAATAAAAAAGAAAAACATAGTAAGAGATTGGAAAATCATATTATTAAATATCTTTTGAAAACTCGCTTATCTTTATATAAATAATGTAATGTGCGAATATTAGTAAAGAATAAAGCTCAACAGCTTTATTGGTGTAAGAATTCCTGATGTGTTTTTAAAAACTTCAAATTACAAGCTCTTTATATCGTTAATTAAATTTAAATTCCATTAAACTATATACTTTTTTTAAAAAAAATCTAATATATGTTAGTCAAATTATAAATTAAAACTTGAGGAATCAAGATTATCCAGATTTTCCATTGTTAAAAAACAAATAATTTTAAGTGAACAATATAAAAATTTGTTTAGATGACGTCAATCTAAAAGATAGCCATTCTATTTTGAATTTTATAAAGAAAAATTTGATTCCTACTTAATTCTAATTTATTTATTATATTTAAATGTAATCAAGAAAATAGTTAACTTTATTTCATTGGCTGTAGATTGCTGTGCAAATTAGAATTTTCTATATTGGCACCTTTATAATTGCGACGCTAAATAATAGCTAGTAGCTATCTTGTAATTTATATAATACCACCACCAAAAAGTTATATTTATCCAAAACATACTTTAACTAGGATTAAATCAATAAAATTTCTGCACAATTTGACGCTATTTCTGCTGTTAGTATTAATTGGTTGATTGTTCGAGCTTTAAAATTTGAATGAATTTGACGAAGCAGTTTATTGACGCCTCCATTCATTAATCCCTTCTTAATTGGGATTTCTGTCAAAGCATATGGTTCGATGATGAAGTTACTTATAATGTTGGCTAACACAGTTTTGGATTCCATCAATGCAAAACGATTCCTATTAACAATAAAAATAGTAGGTCAATAGGTATTTTTCTATTTATCTCATAGAGGTATTTAATGATTTTATTACCAATGCAATATCTCGTCCAGCTCCAAATGGAAAATACGAGTAAGGGTGTCGCTTAGCTTTTTCTTCCGGGAGAAATCGATCAGAATCAAAAATTTCTGAATTATGATAATATTGAGGGAAGAGGGAGGGAAGGATGGAATTAACTAATTGGCAGAGCAAGCAAGCATCGTTCCTTTTGGAATGATCAAATCTGTTCCTGGCACTTTGTAGTCAATCACATATTTCCTTTCAGTCTCGAACGGTGGCGTATGCTTTCTTAAACCCTCTATATAAATTATGATTTTATTTTGAATATCACATTTTGAATATTTAATTAATTTTAAAATTTAAATTGTAATTAATTTTAAATTTATAGTTTTAATTTAAAAGTTTATATTTTGAGGAATTTTAGTTATTATTTAAATAAATTAATCAATTCGCTCAAGGAAATCTAATTGATTAAGAGAATCATAGTTGAATTAATGTAACATTTATTCACTTCATTTGCTAATTTTTCTTGTATGTCTTGATTAAGAGCCATTTCATACATCAAATAGATGAGGATTGTTTCAATTGGATCAAATCCTGCGAAGAAATAAGTTCTTTGATCATTTAACTTCTTTTCAGCGCTTGTTTTAATGTTGATTTAAAAAATTCCGTAGCATTTCTTTCTAGGAAGAAAATCCTCAAATAGTCAACTGTTTGGGGGATTCTGAACAAGATGAAAGTTTTAA
>VJMY01001278.1:0-15335 GCA_009869795.1 Neelides sp. FZ-2019 | reverse complement strand
TATCGTTTTACATTTGAAATACGATACATCAAATTCATTCAAACATTTATTATTTTATAAGGCTATGAAACTTCATAATAATCTAAACTCAACAGCATTTTGGAAATTTTTAAGGAAAAAGCCTATGATGAATTTGATGAAGAATCTTCTGTTTTATGATAAAAGCATAAGGCAATTTTATTTACAAAAATAATAAACTCTTTACTTAAAAGATAAATACCTATGTATAGCTATAAACTATTTATTTATAATGAATAAATGAATGGTAAAAAATGACTATGAAAGTTATTTGAAAAAGTGAATGATCCTTTAGAAAACTTTAAGGATCATTAGATATTTAAAAAATATTTACTAATTAAGGATAAGTACAAGTTGATTTATTTACTATAATGATTAGTAATTTTGTCTACTATCTATTATTTTATTTATAAGGCATTTTCATGTTTGAGTTGGTAAGTCTTTCATCTAATTGTGATATAAGGCATTTATAAAAGATCGTTTCTTAAACTAATAATCCCATTTTAATCACATTTTACAACACTTACTATTTATTATACTTGAAATATTCTCAGTGGAGAGTGATTTGAATTGCGCCGATACAAATCACTGACATTCTTACGACTATAGTAAATCTCAAATGTTAAAATACTATATGTATATATAATTGTCAAAAGGCCAGTTAATTAAAGGCACCTCGAAGAGTATTTAGTGTGGCAAATGGCAATATTACTATTTTACTATATAATCATTTCAAATTCAATGATCTACTCACAATCAGTTCTTTTGATAAACTACTTTGTAATATAAAATCTTCTATCATATCAATAAATTAAAAGTTTAAACTTACATTACCTATGCTAAGAAATACATACATAGTTTCGTTTGTTAGAACATGCTTAAAATGCTTTGGCTTGTTTTGGATTATTTCTATTAATTTAAAGTTCCTCTTTGTCATCAAAAGCAGGTCGGACTGATGGTGAACAATTACACTGGATTTTTGGCTTTGGTTGATTTACCATTTCCATATTTTGGGAAATGTGGACGGGTTCTGCAAGTCGTTTGCTCCAATCCTTCAAAAAATTAAAATACAATGTTAAATTTGTATAAAATTTTTTAGATTGATGTATTTGTAAAAGTGAAAAATCTTATTTGAATACCCCAATAAGCCAATAATGCATTAAGGGTTAATGTTAAGAACTCTTCTTTATTTATTTAATTGTTTTGAAAAGTAATAAAGTGATAATGGAATACATTAAGGAGATTAACGTGATAGCAGAAAACGTCTAGCGGCATTAATCGCTCTTGAGCGAATTTTCTTCCTCTCGCTCCAATGGCTTTGGCTTCTTCGTCATGGCTCTTCGCCCACATGATTTTCTCAACAACATCCGAAAGGTCAGCTGCCACAGGAATATAATGAGTCCAAGAACGAAGTTCTCCATAAAAATGTTCAATGTACGAAGAATCCACTTTGAAAACGACTCCATCTCCAGCTAATAAAAAGGGAAGACGATACGCTGCAACTGTTCCATCAATCGAAAGTTGATATTTGTACTATAAGAAATTGAAAATTCAGTATTTAACTAGATGATTTCTAAGTTTTAAACTGTAAAATATAGTATAGTATTTTCTTATTAGATGTTGATATAAAAAAATCATACGTGAAAAAATGCAAAAAATGAAATGTGTGGAGATGGAGGACCATAAATGTCCATTTTGTCTCGAAAAAAGAAGAAATTCGTAAGGGACACATTGAAAAGATGAGGATATTTTTGAGCAATGGCGATGAGATTCAAACGTTCTTCTCGACTATCCCGACCTCTCCAAAATATTTTCTCTTTCTTTTCTTTCCAAAGGAGTTTATTTTCCGAGTTCCCTTGAACAGTGAGAATATCGAGAGAGACGCGTCCCATGGCTTCTAAGGACGCTTCTGTCAGTTCATACGTGGGAAACAAAATGTCTCCAGTTATGTTCGACTTGCACCAAGAGAAAATTGGAATTAGAGGCAAGTCAAGTGAGACGAGGGGCCAATCGCCCAAATTCATAAGGAACTCCGTGTCTGGAAGATGCATTTTTCTTGCAAGCGACAATAGAATAGCGTCAGAAAAAATGTGAAATCCAACATGTTCTCCGTAACATTTCCTATAAATCTGTCAATATCAATAATTATTAATTATCAATAAAATTCACATGATAAATCTCAAAAATTGATAATTTATAAGATTTTATCTAAATGAAATATTAGTTAAATGACTTATATATATAAATTGATGCCTCCTGACACATTTCAGGTGGAGGGAAGTAGGAAAAATAGGAATTAAACTTAAAATGTTTTACGTCATTGTCTTTGATTTGGTAATGACAAAAGCTGTAGGCTCTTGGTTGACTAAATCTTCCTTTGGCTTCTTCAACGACTTCATGAAAATTGACATTTTTGAATGAACTCAAGTCATTTTGAATTTGTTGAAAAGCTTGGCATCCAACTCTCTTTTTCCATTGATTAGATGTCAATTTAGGACAATTGCATACGTCACTCTCAACATTAACTAAAAAAATTTGAAGTTTCAAATAAACCTTTAATGTTTGTCAAAACCTATTATATATTTTTATAAATATAATAAATGGGAAATGAGACCTTTGTAATTATACGGAGATTTTCCAAGATTCCTATCCCGAAAAGTTACAATGATCCTGAATCCAGTGAGACAAGACTGAAGGAGTTTATAGCGAACGATGAATGAACCGTCTTTTCTGTTAATCACTTGATGCCAGACTTGTCGATCTCCAGCACAATCCACTCGAACTTTGAGCTCGTGGATTTCATCTCCCCATTCGTTTTTCCCATCTCGCCTTACGAGTTGGACATAAAAATAGCGAGCCGGAAGAACAATGTCATAAGGAGCCAAGCCAGGTCCCCAGACACGACTTCTAGAATAGTCAATCTCTTCTTCATCAAATTGGGGTTTCCTTTTAGCGTCTTCAACACTCTTTTTTGAAGAGCTCGATGACACAAGATGAGTTTGGAGAAAAAATAACGAAATGTGTATCAAATGCCTAAAAGTAAGAAAATAGTGAATATTAGAAATAACAACGTAAACGATGTTGATTACTTATATTACAGTTTTCATTTAATATAAGATAATATGGGATTAGTGTGAATACTATGAATCCAACTATGAATTAAATGAATCATAATTTCATAATAAATAGTAGTAAATAGTATATATATCTAATAAAATATTTAACATTATTACGACAAGACTACATCAATTATCTTTTTTATTCTTAAAATTTGGCTAGCTTACCATTGATTGGATTTTTTCATTTTTTTTGTGAATTTTGATGATATATTAAATTAAATAAATTATGACAATTTCATTATTATTCGATAAATAAAGGAAACCTAAAATAGTTATAAAAATTGGTTTTAGTTGTTAATTAAATATAAATTATTTGAGTGGATTTTCATAACCATAAATAAACTTTTTTAAATAAGTCAAAAAACAAAATATTTATAAAGGCACATTCTGGTTATGTAATTTTGATTTTGAAACAATTAATTTTGATATCTTCCTTGGTCAAATTCATAATTTCTTCTATCCAGGTTCAATTTCTAGGTTGCGTTTGAGATGGAACTTTGAGAGTAGAAATCCCTTTGCAGCATCATGAATGCAATGCTGAAAAAATGAAATGCATCACCACAGCAGACTACCAAGACTTCACCAAACCTTTCCATTGGAAGAAATCCTTAAATCCTCAAAAATAAATATAGAAGAACTTGTGATATCACTTTTCTACTCAACCAAAAATTTAATGGAATACAAGATAAAGATAACGCATAATATAATCATGAATGCGCCTTTATATCTCTTATTCTACTTTGGCATCTTTAGCTTACTATAATTTCAACGTGTATTATTTTTTTAATATTAGTTAATTTCTACACATTCTTTATTTTATTATATCATAAAGTAATGGAAAAATGAAAGATTATACACATTTCTAAATTATTGCTTTCAATCATGAAACATTTTACTCATTCTATGCAATTATCAAATGCATTAAAAATCATTCAATTTTTTATTGACATAAATAAATATAAATTAAACATTCACTGGTTTGTATGTAGTATATTAAAATGTATTTATCCCACAAACTGTAACGACACAATGAAGAGTATCCTGTAAGAAAACAAAACCACATGTTAAAAGATATTAGTAAATTCCCTTAAATTCTCTATTGCTCATGTTTTCATGTTTATGTCTGAATAATGACTTAAAACATTTAAAAGAAATGAAATATTCACATTTGTTATTGAAAAAGTTGAATATGAATCAGCTTCTGTGTCCCAAAGACACCTCATAGCTTGATGAAGTCCAGAACCGCTCTGTTCAGCGAAAAGAACCGTGATAATGATTTTATATCTCTTGAGATCCAATTGGGAAATTTTCTTCATAATTTTAACGCTCAGGTCTTGTGCCCATTCCACAGCATGGACTGACGAGTAGACTAATCCTTCTACAAATTCATTCACAGTTGTCTCTATGATTTTTCTAACACTCGCCTGATTAAACTTCTCATGTGGAGGAATAGAAAGGAAATGAAAATCGGCAGCATTCCCGGCTCCTTTCGCCCCACCGAGCAAGTTCGAATGATGAAGTGAATGGTGTGGGCTTTTCTCTCGGTCCGTGCTTGCTCTTGACAATGGTTCGCCCATTATTGGATTCAACTATTATAAAATTTAAATCAACTTATTTTAACTCTATACAACAATACAATTTATTCCTTGTTTGAAAAACCCTAAAAATTTTGATCGATTCGCTTATTGATCCATTGTTTACTTCTCCAATTCACTTGCAACCCTTCTCTTTCATTAATCATCGATGCATTGATTATGCCTAGTATGTCCTTAAAATATTAAAGATCAAATAAGAATACATGTTTACGGAGCATATCCAATTGGCCAGTCAAATAATGTGATACAGGTATAGACTTTATTAGATAGATAAAGTGAAGTATGGTGTGAGAATGTGACTTCGACTTTATACATTCGTTCTCTTCGGAGTTCGCACCTGTCTATTCCCAGAAATTCATTATGCATTGAGAAAGTAAAATGTAGAGTTTACCTTTGCATTGATATCTAATTGACACTATATAGTTTTGCACCTACTATATATAGATGATTTCTCCGGTTTGAGAGCATTCATCAAAAAAGCATTAATTTGTCTTCATACGTTTCATTAAGATGAATTAAATGATTAAATGCAAAACAAAAGAATTTTATATTATATTTTCTGTGAACATAAGAAGAAATAGTTTTCTTTTATTATTGAAAAATTAATACTTTTGTGTTGTAATTATAAATGCTTGATAAGTAGCAATAATATATACACAAACATTAAGTTATTGAAGTGAATGTTATCATACTTTACTTCAATGACTCAATTCTGAATACATTTAATTTGAATCTTAAAGTTAATACGTAAATTTATTTAACTATGCAATCCCTGCATCCTTGGCCATAGAATAAAATATGGAATTCTTGTCTTCCAAAAGTGATTGCGGCTTATCAAATTCTCTGATTTCTCCCTTGTCCAGAACAATCACTCTACCGGACAAATATTTGGTTTATTAAAATAAATAATATTTGGTAAAAATGTCAATAATTGAAATAATTTACCTATCAGAGTCAATGATAGTATTAAGTCGATGAGCAATTGTGATTACGGTCGAGTCTTTAAATTCCGTTCTTATTGTCTTTTGGATGAGGTCATCTTAAAAAATTAAAATTAAAACATTAAATAAGCTGAAAATTAAGATTTATTACAGAATATAAATCACCTGTATCTAAGTCGACAGCCTGAAATATTAAAAAATACAATTAAACTTTTCTCTTTAACTGACAATGAGTGATGAGTTGATCAATGTTAGATTTTTATATTGCTTACAGCAGTTGCTTCGTCCAAGATAAGAATTTTTGTTTTTCTGAGCAGAGCTCTTGCCAAACACATGAGTTGCCTTTGTCCAACGCTCAAATTGTCGCCACCCTCAGAAATTTCATAAAGAAGATGTGAAGGAAGATCTTGGACGAATGTTTTGAGATGGGAGAGCTCCAATGCTCGCCATACTTTAGGATCTGCATATGCCTCAAATGGATCCAAGTTTAATCGCAAAGTTCCAGAAAACAATACGGGGTCCTTAAAACATTTAATTTAAATACAAAGTTTGAATATGTTCTCAAAAGTATCAGACACATGCAAATTGAACATAAAATAAATAGATAATTAGAGTAATTGAGTTAATCAACCTGAGGAATGATCGTAAGTCGACTTCTTAAATCATGTAAACCGAGTTTTGAAATGTCCTTTCCATCGATTAAAATTTTCCCTTTGGTTGCTTCAATAATTCTAAAAAGTCCCAATGTCATTGAAGATTTTCCTGCTCCGGTTCTCCCAACAATCCCAACCTGATTAATCATAAAAAGTTGTCAAAGAAGCTTTTTTCGAGTAGCATTTTTTTATTGTACCTTTTCTCCGGGATGAATATTGCATGTTATTCCATGAAGAACGAGATCAAGTCCAGCTCTATACTTTGTTGCATAGCTTTCAAATTGCACAGCACCGTTTTCTGGCCAATTACTCTCTACTTTATAGCCATCCACTTCCCTTGGTGCTTCCTGCATTAATTTTAAAAATGTTATCTTCTAATTTTAAGAAGTAATATTAACATTTATAGAGGGACTCAGCCGCTGCGGCTGTTATTCGAAAATGTTATTACATTAAATAGTATAGTGCAGTGGCAAAAATAAAATTATACTTGTGGAAGTTCTGAATATTCGTTAACTCTTTCAACAGCTACAATGTTCGTTTCAACGTCAGACGTCCATCGTACGAGCATATTGAGAGAAAAGGTAATCTGAAGAGCATAAGAAACGGAAAGACCAACAAGACCCGGGTCAAGGGACTCTTTTCCAAGGACGACAAAAAGAGCAGCAAAAAGCACAATTGAACTTCCGATGGTTTCAAGTCGAATTGCAAGCCATCTAAATTAAAAATTATATCTTATATTAGTCAATGAATGATAGTCATTTGAGTGAATTAATATTGAAGCTTTAATGGTTCATTTTGAATTATTTACATACCTGTTAGCTACGACTGAAGGGAAATAAGCTACTTGGTTGTGATCTACTCGTGTTTCTGATTCAGAAATGAATTTTTCTTCTAAGCCATAAGCCCTGATAGTGGCTGCTCCTGTTATGGTCTCTCCAAAATGAGAATAAATTGGAGATCTCGTAACTGACTCCAAACGCTTTAACTGTCTTGAAGTTGAAACGTACATTTTCTTGAGAAAGTGAATCATAGAAGATAAATTAAACATAATATCAATATTACGAACTTGAAAAAATAGTAATTAAATTTAAAAGCTTACTTGAATAAAATAATAGAAAAATCCAATTGGAAGTGCAACGGCCATGAAAATTGGTGTGGTGTAACAAATTATCACAACAATAGACAGAACCTGAAATTATTTTTAAAAATATAAGAAAAATTGTAAATTAACTATATTATGAGAAATTAATATAATACTAGTCTCATTTAGCATGAAAATTCGAATACCCCAAAGAAAGAGTTGAGCCAAATTCGAATATTAAAAGGCAGAGTGGAGTCACTGACATCAACGTCTTTGGCAAATCTATTAACAACACGTCCAGTAGGAGTTGTGTCGAAAAAACTCATTGGAGCACGAAGGACACGAGACAACATTCTCGAATGAAGAACAGCCGAACTTTTTAGAGTTCCAAGGGTATTGCTGATTGAAAAATAGAAATTTCTTAAGTACTTACTTTTTTACAGTAATTTATTTGTATTCCAAAGTTGAATCAATGTAAAAGATTCATTAAAAATACCTTAAAGTTCCAAAGATGATGGCAATTGCTGTTAAAAATACAAAATTAGTGAAACACAGAGCCAATTTTAATGCAACTTGAATTGCTCCAATTTTATTAAGTTCATATAAATAGTAAAAATGAATTATTCAATACCTTGGAGTATTCCAAAAGCACCATAAACTCCGAGATACATATCTCTTGTACCGGCATCTTGAGTTCCATTCACAATTGGCTCATTTGACCATCTTGAAAGCCAAAGATTTGATCCCACAGCAAATACTTTAAAAAAAATAGAATATGCTATTTTTATTTACTTGGAATATATTCAGAAAGAGGATGGGGAAGCACATTATAGCAGAATAAATTTACATTATATATCTGCTAAAATTAAAATTACTATTTAAAAGTATAAAAGTCAAAAATTTCGTACCTTGGAAAATAGTGTATAGTACCAATGTTGTAATAATGAAACCCCATCCAGCTGCTCTAAAGTAATCCATATAAACTTTGATCTTCACACTCTCTGTTTCCGATTTCTCAATTTCAATCAACTTGTCCTATATAAATTCAAAGTAATTATGAGTTTAGCCATAAAGACCAAAAATCAAATGAGGTAAAAACTTACTTTGGCATTTGAAATGACCGAGGACTTTCTCCTTCTTTCCCTTATGGAGTCATGCTCAGATTCTGACTCGGAAACAACCCTTTTCAATTTGTCATGTGGTGTTTTCTCTGAAATTGAATCCTCATCTTCACCGTTATCTTCGCTAGTCAAATGCGTGTTAAGAAATTCAGCAAACGCTCCTTTTTTGTCCATCAATTCTTGAAAGCTTCCTACTTCGCTGATTGAGCCTTCCTTCACGACAATGATTTGATCCGTTTGAGAAAGGAAATTAACTCCATGCGTAACGAGAATTCGAGTTTTTCTCTTAAGCAGTCCTTTTGGTCCAATGACATTGTCAAAAATATGCTTTCCAACATGAGAGTCCACCGCACTTAAAGGGTCGTCCAACAAGTAAACATCTGAATAGGTAAAACGAAATTTATTTTTCTTTCATATCTTACAAAGATGGATAAAATCGAATTCAAATGATGAAATAAGTATCAATTCATACCTGCATTGTTATAAGCAGCACGTGCTAAACTGACTCTTTGTTTTTGACCACCGCTTAAATTAATTCCCTAAAATACATAACACTTTTTGTTCTAATATTTTCCAATGATTAAAAAAGAATATGTTGGTTTTTGTTTTGAACACCTTTTCTCCAATTTCAGTTTTGTCTCCAGCAGGCAAAATTTCCAAATCAGGTTGAAGTGCACATGAATTAATAACTTTTCTGTATTTTGCATCATCCATTGGTTTACAAAAGAGAACATTGTCTCTTAAAGTAGCGTTTTGAATCCAAGCTTGTTGAGCCACATAGGCAATTGACCCCTGAACGTAAAATGAATTAGTACTTCTACTTTGTCAAGTTAAGCGAATTAAACCATCAGTTAAATACCTATACGAAAAAATACGTAAAATGCTTCTTTTATGTGAAATGTCTTACTCGTCTATGAACTTTCCCAGAATGTTTATCAAGCTCCCCCAAAATGGCTGAAATGATTGAAGATTTCCCAGCACCAACGGCTCCAACAATGGCAACCAGCGAACCTTCTTTAACTTTCAAATTGATGTTCTTCAAAATAACTCTCCCTTCCTCCCAAGAAAATGTACCATCTTCAATGACAATCGGATCGGCTGAAATGATTTTTAAAATGTTGTAATTCTTATTAACTATAAAAGTTTTGCATAAAGTAAAATAATTGTTTTTTGAAATAAACCTTCGCTTGGATCAGTAGTATAAGCATTCATTGAAATTTCTTCAGAATTCATATATTTATCCAAGCGTTTTATGCTCACTAATGCCTAAATTAAAAATAATAAATACAAAATTTTTATATCTGTAATTTCGACACGTGGACTCGTAAAAGGTAGGTATATAAAAAGTAAATGAGCCATAGATTTACCTGAACTATGAACATAATAATCATTGGAATGAAAGTGAGTGGAATATTCATGATGTTGAATAGTGAAAGTGATACAAAGACTTTTTGAGCATCAAGAACATTGTGCTCATCCCAGAGAACGTAAGTGCCAAATGTTCCAAGTGAAACCTGTGAATAATTGGACATGATTTTATTGTTAACTCAAACAATGGTGGTAGTAGCTTAAAAATGGTTGTATACCAAGAAGGGAGCAGTCGTCCAAAAGAAATTAACAGCAGCATTCAAATATGCTGCTTGTTTTAGGACGTCCAACTCTTTGTTTCTGATTGTCAAAATTTGTTTTTCAAAAGAAGGTTCCCAGTCGTAAAGTTTCAAGACCTACATTTGATGCAAAATAAATAATTGACTCAGTCAATTGGAAGCGCTTAAATATTATGGAATTTTGATGTCATAATGGCATTATGCTTACTTTAATTCCTGATAGAATTTCGTTCATTAACTTCACACGCTGATCTTTGTACTTCATTTGAGCAAGTTGGAGCTTTCTAACTTTTGACGCTAAAATGCCATTAACAGGAACTAAAAGAATCATCACGGCAAGACCCATTAAAACTGAAGGACCCAGAATGTTCCATAAGAAATACAAGCAAATGCCCACTTGCAAGGGACCAGACCTATTTGGCAAGGGCTATGATTTAAGTACACCAGTAGTATAATCTGGGATTTGTAGTGAAATGACTAGGTTTACCAGTAGGAAAATTAATCCACCAGCTAATTACTAATCGTGTTGTAAAATTACTAGGTTTACCAGTAGTAAAACTATATGTGCTGCTGATTACTAACCTTGTAGTAAAAAAATATATGAATGAGTATACATAAGTTCAATGTATTGAATAGCATCGTGAGTATTGACAAAAGAACAAATTTCAGCCCAATCGAATTTATTTATTAATCTATAACTTAGGGACTGTCCGTCTCGTCGGATTCGTCGGAAACGACACTTACGTTATCTTATAATTTTTGTAAAGACATTATAACTTAAATTAAACGAACTATGGAAGGTAATTTATTAGGTAATAGATAATATCAAATTGAAAATAAATTTAAGTTGATACTATCTATCCGACACATTTTATCCGACACGGAGCACTTAGATACATTATCCTATTCCTAGCGACATTCATTTAAATGATGTTAGGTTAGGTTTAAAAGTTGCAGAATGCTTCTGTCGGATGAAATGTGTCGGATGGATAGTACCCACAATAAAATTAGAAATGTCATTTGTCATATTTAAATAAAGAACAGGTAATAAGTATTAAATATATTTTCCTACTTATTAATAATAGATAAGTAATAAGGTTTTCTACAGATTTTCAAAGGATATTAGTTTTTTATAATGCTTGAAAATTAATCTGTATGAGGATAAATAGAATATTACAGCTAAATTAGGTATATTTTTTACTAAATGGTTAGTAATCAGTAACATTTACTACTGGTAAACCTAGTAATTTTACAACACGATTAGTAATTAGCTGGTGGATTAATTTTCCTACTGGTAAACCTAGTCATTTCACTACAAATCCCAGATTTACTACTGGTGTACTTAAACACTTCCTTTTGGTAAGATTTAAATTAAGAATACATAAATGAACTTAAGAATTTAATCATAATAATAGTTGTAAATTGAAATATTTAATTACCAAACCATGTTTATGAAAGGCATTAAATCCATAATTTTTTGAACATCTACACTCATCAAATTAACAATTTCTCCAACTGTTGATTCCTTCTTTGCTGCATTTGACATAATGAGACTTTTCCGGTAAATCGCACTGATAAGACCTGTTCTTACTCTCATGCCAGTCATGTACATTCTGTGACTGTACTGTACAGCAATATAGTATGTATAAGTTAATGTTATGCTCAAATCTATTTTGAAAATTGCAATTTTCTCAATTGTAAATAAATTTATTTATCTTGCGACTCACTTGTGCAAGGATGATCATTTGAAGGAATGAAGAACTAAATAATAGAATCGTATAAAGATATCCCTTCCAAACATATTCTTCTCCTTCGTTGACGTAAGCAATCAGCAAACTGATAATAATTTTAAGAAAATATTAATTCTATGTATTTCTATATATGATCTAATATTAAAAATGATATATTTTTACTTCAAAATTTGAGGAGAAAGGAAAACCATCATATCTGGGATGATTTTAAGAAAAGACCCAAAAATGAACGTTGTTCCAAGAGAGTTGAAAAGTACATTTAGGATTTTATTCGGAGCCTCTTCATTCTCATTTCTGGTCGTTCCCTTAAATGTTACTTTAGGTCCATTTGATTTTGAATAGGATGCTCCTACTTTTTTATCGCTTTTCATCGCTTTTCCATTTTGAGGTCTTGTCCGACTGACTTTAGAATTCTTAAAATATATATCAAAGAATGGAGCGAGATGTTCTGATGTGTCTTCTGAATTCAAATTCCATAAATCTGAATACTCTAAAGGTTTCCTGAATCCTTTCCAGATTAATTTGTCCAGCCAGCAAAAAAGAATTCGGTTCAAATAAGAAGAGTTGGCTTCTGGACACACATTCTGTAACATTACAAAGATTAAAAAATCATCTTTATTTTTCATATGATAATTCAATTTATAGTATTTTAAAAGTTTACTTCGTTTTTTGTATTGGAGACTTTTGGCATTTTTGATTCCATTGGTTTAAGATCAGCCCAGGCATTAAGAATGAATTCGGCAAAAATGAGTGGAAAATGTGCAACGCGAATGACATAAATGATTGAACTCATGTCGCTTTGTCCATCTCCCAACTTCTCGTATGTGATTAGTGTTCGAAATGGAAGAATTTCGCATAGTAAACAAAGGAACCAAAAGACAAAATGGATTCCTGAGCTTTGAACACCTCGCCGTAAGGAATAAAGAAGAAGTCCCATGTAAAAAGTCTGTCAAATGAACATTTCATTAGTTAACATTCTGCTTAATTGCAATTAAGTTAAAGTAATCAAACAATGTCAAGAACAATTTACATAAGACAAAATCCGAATTAGTGGAGTGGCGATAAAAACCGGATAAATGTATTCTCCGTCGAAAAGAAGGAGAAGAACGTCTATGAGAATCCATAGCTGGATAATAATGAGCAAGACGGCCACGAGGCTCTTGAGAATGTTGAGCGGACTCCGTGGGATATTTCGTGAGTTTGAATGACAACTCCAATGGATGTCAATCCAACCAAAAAGGAAAATGAAAGCTGCTGGGATCCAAACGAGAACGGTGGATTCAAAGCAAGGAGTCAATTCGGGATTCGAAGTATTCCATGCTCGCTCCACATCCTATTTCCAATTAAAAGGTAGATTAAAATTTCGAATCGATTAACTATAAAAACTAATCGATTCTATGTATAATATTTTGTATATTAAATAAGCTAATGTATAATAATAGTAACTCAAATATTAAAAGATCAGTGGCACAAAAAGTTTAAAATTCTAATTTGGAATATTTCTTTTACAATAAAATTATTTTATCATTTGGAATTCTTCAACAAATCAATATTAAAAATTATTTAATATTTGTTAAATGGCATGTCCGTATCATTATTAATTTAATGATCTTTCTACTCGTTTGATATTTATTATTTATAACAAATATAAGTGATTACTGATTAATGTCGTTCTCTGATAATATTTGTAAATAACATAGCTGTTCGTCAAACAATACGGTATAAATTCTATTCACTATTTTCTTCATATAATCTTGTCAGTAATGGAACAATTTAAATATTTACTTATTTGGTTATTTGTTAATCACGAACACGAAGAACTAATTGTAAATTGAATGAATAATCGTTCATCCTTATGAGCGTTTCTTACTATCACTGGCCTCCCTGCTACTTTGTTGTGTTGCGTGGTTATAAAATAAGCGACTACTTTTTCATCCTTTACTCTCTTATAAACAAATAGACCACTTGTCATGAATGATTAGATTAAACATTTAAAGCCATATTATAATTTTATAATGTCCAATTTCTATTGGATCAATTGAGGCCATTAAATAATTTGAGGCATAAAATGATTGAGTGATCTGATTTAGTTTAAACTACATCTTACGTATGAATCTATGAATCTTTAGTTTACAAAAAAGTGCAATTTTCTTACCCAAAATGCAGATCCGCAAAAATCTTCCATTCTGCCAAGTTTCTTTTTAATAATACTGTTACGTGCTAAATAGCCAGTGGTTTTATAATCAAGAGCTTATTATTGTTAAACTAAAGTTTGTCCAAGTGAGCATTATTCTTATGTAATCACTTTAATATCGTTTTTATTATTTTGCACACAAGATATTATTTTACACACAATTTGCTTTTTGACAAATGAATTCTCATTCACCCAGTCAGTTGAGTTCAGGAGGAATATGAGGAACGGACTGAAATAAGTTTGACTTTCAAGGATCACTCAACCAGAACACAAGAAACACCGGCTTCCCTTACAAAATCCCAAATGCTTTAATTCTAGAATATATATTTATATTTAAATATAAATCTCACTCGAGAGTCTCGATCTTAATTATCGACTTTGAATTTGAGTTTGGTTCTCGTGTGTGGCTCTTCCTTCCCGTGGGTATATTTACAGAAGACCCAGAGATACCGTGAATATTATACACGTTCAAAGTTTCAATGATGATGGGTTCTTGTATTGTAGAGGGGTGCCTAAGATCTCATGGTCATTCAGTTATACGTGCATGAGATAATATGAACCTCGACTAGTGAGAGGTAAATGCAATAATATGTAGTTTATCTTTATCTCTAGTTAGTCCTAATATATATCGAAGGGATATGATATATTCCCTATTTTAGCTGGACAATCCTATGTACCTAACGAGGGATATTTAAAGAAATAAAATTCACCTGGAATTATATAATTAAGGTTACTTAGCTTTGTAATAAGCATAAATAATTATATGGGAGGTTGGTTCAGAACACTAAAGTAGTATTATTTTACATTTGCCTTATATAACAATTCAAAAACTCTCCAAGAGTCCTTCTGGCACAATTTTTTGCTGACAAAACTTTTTTGTTTAAATATCCTTTTGCATTCATGGGCAATAGTAGCAAAAAACAGTATAGGTACTTACCTAGTAGTATTTTTAGGAGAATGAATGATTTCTTAAATGAATCCAGAGGTCTAGACTCTTAATAAAATTGATGATGCAATAAGGAACGTTTTGTTCATTACTCCTTTAGGCTTTTGTTAAATAAATTGAGTTAGTTATCTGAAATCTTTATCAAATGTATTTATTACCAATATCTAAATAAGCATTTAAATATGTCTGTCCATTCATTTTTCTCACTCCAATATTTGGTATAGATATTTAACTTATATTGAATTATTTTCGTTTTGAAATACGGTATAACAAACCTCATAAATGTAGATATATTTAATTACATTATGT